>JAAXYX010001783.1:0-20647 GCA_036851915.1 Ptenothrix huangshanensis | reverse complement strand
CAGTTAAGGCTCATCTACACTTCACTTTAACAGCCGAGTGAAGGTAAAGTTTCTACTTTGTGACCATAGCAATAGATTTTTACTTATCGTTGCTATGGCCACAAAGTAGAAACTTTACCTTCACTTTTGTTGCTAAAGTGAAGTGAAGATGCGCCTTTAATGGGAAAAATTTTGCCTTCTTAAAATGTGGTAATTGAAAAAGTAGACCTTTTAATAAGTTTTAATTGAAAAAATCAGACCTTTAAAAAAGCGTTAATTTAAAAAATGAATATTTTCAAAAAAGTGTTAATCAAAGGAAATTACGCCTTTTCAAAATGTGCATTTTGAAAACATTTGTTTTAACAACACCCTCTGAAATTCAGTCCCACGTACGCCCCTGATGTCTATTCCCCATTCTTCTATTCTATCACTTATAGTTTGACTTCAGCAAACAAGTTTGACATCTCAATTTCCACCAACAATATCTGCATCCGATCACCAAAATTACAGCACTCCAGTCCCACTACAACTACAACTACATACAACCACATACCAATAGGTACCTACCTACTTTTAAAATGCCCAATATTTCCTTCCATCCTTTCACTAACCTAAACAAAATATTTATTTATTTTTACTCAAACTTTGGCAAATACTACCATCCAACGGATCTTACTCTATAGGCTTTCATTTCCAAATCTCAGTCTAATTATAATTGCACATCGCATCGCTCACCTGTATGTGTTCGAATATGTCCCTGGAGCAGCCACGGTCTCGAAAATCCTTTGCCGCAATAGGGACACTTGCAAGCCTAGTTAGTAAGCAATCATCGTCAACATCACAATCAAACAAGAATCATTATTTAGTCCTCTTTTTACCTTCAAAGTTATAGTTTTAGGTAATTGCATTCAGTCGCTGCTACAATACACAGGAAGGAAAGGGAATATTTTCATACACATATGTAGGATACACGCTTAGAAATTAAGTCTGGATTTTACACCTGCGGAAACTTGGAGGTAAGTAGGGCTGGCAAAATCCCCAATTTTGCTTTTTTATGCCCAGGGCATAAAAATAAATTCCCTCCCACCGTATTTTCTCAAAATGCCGGGAATATTTCCTTAAAAATAAATTCCCATTAAGTTCCCAAAATTCCCAAATAAATTCCCAAAATTCCTAAAATTCCCAAATAAATTCCCAAAATTCCTAAAATTCCTAAAATTCCCAAATAAATTCCCAAAATTCTTAAAATTCCCAAGTAAATTCCCGAACTTTCTAAAATTGCCAAAACTCCCAAATTATCAAAGTTCCCAAAACTTCCAAGTAAATTCCCAATTTTCCCTTTTGTTGCCCAAAATTCTCAAAAGTTCCAAGTAAATCCCCAATTTTATCTTTTTTGCCTAAAATCCCCAAAATTCCCACAAAAGTAAATTCCGACATTTTGGGAATGTTCCCAATTTGTTTGCCCAAAATTCCCTCAAAAGTAAATTCCCAGCATTTTGGGAATGTTCCCAATTTGATTTGCCCAAAATTCCCAAAATTCCCTCAAAAGTAAATTGCCAAAATGCCGGGAATTTTCCCAGTTTTTCGCCCAAAATTCCCAGTTAATTTATTTTGTGCCATTCCTACAGGTTAGAATAAGAAATGTTTACAGGGAAAATCGGCAACATGTTACGGATACAAATATGTAATTATACATATTTACGAATTTTTCGCTGTCTTTTTGGACTTTACCCGAGCATTGTGTATGTAGGTAGATTTAAACTTATGGAATCATAAGGTAGGTAAAAAGCTATTGGGAAGTTACTGGCGAGGAAATGTCTAAGGATAGGCTAAGGATAAGTGTACATGTCTACAGATATGAGAGTGGTACGGACGTTGGGAGAGAATAATTGTTACAAAGTGGAGTGGTGCAGACAAGAGAGATAAATCAAATGTTGAACAAGTTGAACTACATATTTTTTGCAGTATCTTCTCTCCACTCTCTTTAGCTACTGCTCAATCATAAGAGGATGATGAGGATATTATTATTAGTACATATGTAGAACGAGCGAGTGGAGGATGCGTGTGTTGGGATGGGAGAATTGTGTAGAGTAGCAGGAGACAGAAGACTGGGCGAGAGAAGATGGGGAAAAGATTACTTGATTATGGGTTCGGAGATGCATAGAGAATGCAGGCATGGACACGTAGACTTTCTCACAATGTGGACACTTCTTAACAGCTGCAGAGTCATCCGGAGACCGGTGTGTTTGACGATGACGTGCTAAATTACTCAAACTTGAGAACCCCTTTCCGCATTCGGTGCAGGCGTGCCGGAGGATAGCATTCCCTTCTTTTTCCGAACTGTTACTGCTGAATGATTTCGCGGTGGCTAAGCTCACCTGCAACGTTTAACCAATCTATTTTCAAACTGGAGGAAAATACAACTGCGACTCCCTTTCATTTCTCACTCGCTTCCTCGTCCTCAGCGTCTCTCTCTTCCCCACTCGACTCAACCCAACCATTCACTCCAACCACAAACGAAAAATCCTACTCCATGCCAACGCCAAAGCCTATGCAGTAGCGTAACTAGGTTTAGGCCACGTAGGTTCAGGCATACAAAGGATTTTTAAAAATACACAACCATCTTCAAGATTTCCACAAAAACGACGCATTTTTAAAATGCTTAGGCAAAAACGACGTCATTTTTTTTAATTTTAGATAAAAGAGACCCAGTTTTTTCAAATTTACACAAAAAAGACTCAGTTTTTTTTAGATTTAAACAAAAACGGTGCAGTTTTTTAAAATTTAAACAAAAAAAGGGACAGTTTTTTTAAAATAAAAACAAAAAGGACGCCGTTTTTTAAAATTTAAACAAAATAGACGCAGTTTTTTAGATTTATACAAAAACGGTGCAGTTTTTTTTTAAAGTCCCACAAAAAAGATCCATTTATTTTTTAATTTAGAAAAAAACAACCCAGTTTTTTTAATTAAAACAAAAGGTACGCAGTTTTTTAAATTTATAAAAAACAAAGTTTTTTTATTTTTTCATGGAAAGACTCCATTTTGACTAATGATTATTGACGGTATACATATAAGATGCAGCTTTTTTAAATTTTAGACTCTCAAGGATGCTCTCTAGTTTTTCCTGGTCTACACGTAAAAAAATACTGCGGGCGCTACTGACTGAGCCTAAGCAAGCCCTACACCCTCTCCTTTCCCACTTGCATTCGCTCCAAGGAAAGGAATTAAGGAGCACTTTGCCGTCTTATGAAATAACAATAACTATCTACACAGCAGTAACATTTGCCTTTCGCCAAGCCACTTACGGCACACGACTACGACTACGACTATGACCGACTGCGCCGTTGACGTTACAGCATAGCGACCCTTCCTCCAAACCGTCCAACTTCAAAGCTCTTCAACAACAACAACAATGCCCACAATCGCATTTTAAAAGTGGCAAAAAACTCCATTATCCTACTAGACACTTCCTGGCTACATTCTCCCTATATTTATACCACACGCTTAGAAAATTTTCCACAAATTAAACTCTTCAAGCCTTTTTTTACTAGTTCCCGTTTACCTTTTCCTTCCAAATTTTTTACTTGGGTCGGTGTCGGTAAAAGTAAAAAATATAATGAGCGAAATTTTTTTAAATATATTTGTACCGCTAAGATCTGCAAAACTAAAGGATTTGTGTACCAATTTCTACCAAAAATTCAAATCTTCCAAAAATTGAATTCCGTACCGGAAAAATGCTACCAAAGCTTTAAGAAATTTTACGGGAAAAAATTGGTAAAATTTTGCAGATTTTCTACAAATTACGGATACAAGTGGGAAAATTTTCTAAGCGTGTTCTCTCACTGCTATAATCATTACCTTCGCCACTACTGATCAAATAAATATTGTCATTTATTCTAAACGGGCACTTCCAAAAGGATCTGTGTAATTTTCAGCTAAATCTGGAACTAACGGCAGCATAGTGAGGGTGAGGTGCAATGGTAATATAATTAGGCTGTGCGTATACAATACAATGCTCGACAGCCATAAAGGAAAAAGGAAATTCTAAGACTCTACACACAACACCAACACAAGATCTACACTGCACAAAGCACCAAAAAGTTTCTATTTCTACTTCTACTTCTACAAGGCATAATCATTACGATCTTCTCTCAATTCTAAATTGTTTTTTTAACTGTGTGGGTTAATGTAAAATTCCTACTATCAATAAAATGTATTCTTTCTCAGAGGGGCGTAGGTGAGGAGGTGCTTGGGTGCTGAAGCAACCCCTAAAATTTTAGAATTTTCAAAATTTATGCCAGATAAGATGCCGTTTTTAAAAAATTTGATAACCAGATTTGATGCACTTTTATTTTTAGAATTTAAAAAAAAGACGCAGTTGTGTTAAATGTATGCATAAAAAATGTATCGGTTTTTTTAGAATTTAGAAAAACGACATAGCTTTTTAAAATTTACACAAAAATGATGAATTGTTTTTTAGAATTCAAAAAAAATTGACGCAGTTTTTGTTTTAGAATTTGAAAAAAAGACCTAGTTTTTTAAACTTTACACAAAAATGGCGCCTTGTTTTTTAGGATTTACAAAAAGCACCCATTTTTTTTAAATTTACACAAAAATGAGGCATTGTTTTTTTAGAATTTACAAAAACCAACGCAGTTGTTTGTAAATTTACACAAAATAGATCCAGTTTTTAGGAGGCTAATCCGAAAAAAATTCTACATCTGCTACTGATTTACACAATGGCATAATAATGGCAAGCGAATTGGAAAAACTAGGTTTGAAATTGTTCAGCACCCCCAAAATTAAATCCTAGCTACGCGCCTGATTTCTGACCATCTGTTGTGTGCTTTTTATGCGATTTTATTGTACTAATTGACAGAAACCAATAATGAGAGTATCAATTTACTCTCCGACAATGACTACCTATAATTAAAGATATAGTCATAAGTACAGCTCCAACTCTTTCTCTGGCTCCAGTTATAGCATATATTACATATAGCAAGATGAATGAGTCGGAAAGAGGAAATAAGCAAAGTGAAGTTGGAGTGCGTGCGACGTCACTACAAATAAAAGGATGCTAGGATCTTCATCTGAATCCCTAATAATAAAGTGAATGGAAATGGAAATGGAGATGCACACACACACACACACACACACACACACACACACACACAGCTTGTAATAAAATGACGTGTTTGGCATGAAAGTGGAAAGCAGATTTATTTGAGAGAATAATAAGAGGAAACCTTCACAGGTCATTTGTAGTTATTCGCGAGTCAGTTGGTCGTGTCGCATTCGCATTCGCATTCGCATTCGTTTTCCTTCCTCTATGTACAAGTACCTACATCCAAACATGTGTACTATCCACATCCACATCTGTAGACTCTCCTATTCATATCCTTTCTATAGTTAGTAGCCACAGCCACTTTCTGGTTTTACTTTTAGTATCTCCTTGAACAAAATCGAATTGGAAAGTGCAGAGTGTGGGCTGGAAATGACTTTAGTTGAGTTGAGTTGAGTGGAATTTAGTTGAGTGGAGTTGAATCAAATGGTGTTGAGACATTCACGTTGTATGTAAACGCTTATTATGAGTGGATTATTATTTATGTCTTCCTATAATAAGCATCCTATAATTATATCCAATAATTATAGGAGTCGAGTTTAAAGTTTTAAAGCACCAGCACGCAAGGTGGGGAGAGGTGAGAAATACAAATCATCCTTTCCTTGCTTTACAAGTTATATTTATTTTTTATTTTTAAATTTTTAAAGCCTTTATTTTTTAAAGAAAGAAAAGCTTTTTGTATAATTATGCGTATAATTGTATGTATGTAATCTAAAAGAAAAAAGGAAAAAACCAGGCGCGTAGCTGAGATTTTATTTGTTTTTTTTTGGGGGGGGGTGCTTAGTAATTTCAAAAAGTTACTTTTTCAAATTCTAGTGTAAAACGGTAGCGTCTACAGGATTTTTTTGTAAAGGCCTGCTGAAAAAACTTGACTGGATATTTTATGTGTTAATTAAAAAAACTCCGTCTTTTTTTGTAAATTCTCAAAAACGCTGCATCATTTTTTTTAAAGTTCTTAAAAAAATTGGGGCATTTTTTGTAAATATAAAAAAAACTGCGTTTTTTTTCCTAAATTCTAAAAAACGCTGCGTCATTTTCTTGTAATTTAAAAAAACACCGCGTAATTTTTTGTAAATATAAAAAAACTGCATCTTTTTTTTCTAAATTCTAAAAAACACGGCATCATTTTCTTGTAAATTCTAAAAAACACTGCATCATTTTCTTGTAAATTCAAAAAACACCTCGTCATTTTTTGTAAATATAAAAAACCGCGTCTTTTTTTCTAAATTCTAAAAAAAAGTGCTAAAAAAACCTAACGAAAATTTTTAAAAATGTCATCTTTTCTTTCTCTTCATAAATTTCAAATTCTCATTTTTTGGAGGGCACTTCAGCATCCCCCCCCCCTCCCAGCTACACTCCTGAAAAAGACTTTAGAATGAAAAATAACATACATACTAATGGTGCCTTATGAATGAGAAATAGGAAAGGAATCCGAAGCGATGAGTCAAAGGAAGTTTTGGAGGAAGAAGAGCTCACCTCTGCCAACTGTGTCAAATTGAAGAGATCGATATTCTTAATGGATAAATTCACAGGTTGGTCGGTATCCTTCTCGTCCTTAATAACAAGTGTCCACTCCTTCCTCGGAGGAGTGGAAGGTTCGGAATGATGTCCGTCGGACAAGTCGAGTCCACGATTATCCACCTCACTATCATTCTCCCCACCGCTCCCATCACTCATCGAAATGCTCAAATGGTGCAAATCAATCTCGTCCTTTTTCACACGGGGCAAGGAGCACAAGTCGTAGCGCTTATGCGTAAACAGGAAAGCTTTGGGCATCTTCTCCCTCTCCACAGCACAACAGCAACACTTCCTTCTCTTTTCCTTCACTAACAATCAATAATTAATCAATTCTTCACCAATTTTTATTTTGAGAAAAATCACCAAGATTAAGAATTTAAACCAAATTAACACACAATTTTCCACTCTTTCTAAATTGTTTTTATGTAATTCTGAATTTTCAAGTGAAATTGTTGTTGAAATTTGATCAATTTCAAGCTTTGTTTCCACTTATACTTATGACTGATGGATGAGAGATTGAGCGAGGGTGTAGAATTGGAAACGAGTTTGACTGCAATGCAATGATGATTGTGGCTGGTGCTGGTACTGGTGCTAAGTAGGATTAGGTTTAGTTGTTGGCCATGAGTATGAAAATGAGGAGGAAAGAAGGAATACCTGGAAGGAAGGAGAGAATGTGAGTCAGTGGTTGAGGGAAAGCGGAAAAGTGTCTTTGAGCCACTGACTTTTCGAATGACGATCTAAAGTCTCCGAAAATAACTTGTTAGGGGGTAGATAGGAAGAAGCGGAGAGAGAGAGAGAAAAACTTCCCCTTCTTCCAACGGAAGTGTTCATCTCATCTGCTTACCGATTCCTCCTTACCGATAGACGGAACCTAAGCGTAATGTGTGAATCTGTCTCACTGCTCTGTGGCCATGACTATGCTATGCTATGCTATGCTATTCTATGCTATTCTATGCTATGCTTTGGTTTGCATGCGGGCATAGTCATATTAACTCAAGTCAAGACAAGTCAAGTCAAGTCAAGACAAGACAAGACAAGACAAGGCAAGACAGGGAGGTACGTACCTACGTGGAGATGGGTCCAAGACCAAGACCAAGAGCAAAGTCAAAAGCAAAAGCAAAAGCAAGGCAAAAGCAAAGCAAAAGCAAAGCACCAAGACCAAGACCAGGAGCAGGACTAGGACCAGGACCAGGACCAGGAAAGAATGAGCGGGTGTGTTTTGGTAAAGTATTGCGAGTGGGAACGAGGAAGATGAGCATAATGACGGTAGGTAGATGAATATATTTAGTTCGGACGTATGTAACTCATGGCCACGCAGTGTGTTCAGAGCGAGGACTTTGTCTTCAGTTCAGTTAAGTTGAGTTGAGTTGAGTTGAGTTGACGGAGAGAGCTGAGGAGGGGATCGGGTAAAGATTCCTCTGTTTCTCCTCCACTCGCACATACATCATGATTCAGTCACCGTCAGCCCATCATCATCATGTGCAAGCGGACGCTCACAATCCCAAATCCAGTAGCGCAACTAGGAATTTTTTTCTAGTAGAACTGGTGAAAAATTCAATCTGTTTCTATGTACATTTAAAAAACGATATCTGTTTGAGGGCAAAATTAAAAAACGGCATCTGATTTTAGGTAAATTTAAAAAAACGGCATCAGATTTTGTGCGAATTTAAAAAAACTGCGTCTGATTTTGTTTAAGTTTCAAAAAACGGCATCTGATTTTATGTAAATTGAAAAAAACTGCGTCTGATTTTGTGTAAATTTCAAAAAACGGCACCTGTTTTTATGTAAATTTAAAAAAACTGCGTCTGATTTTGTGTAAGTTTCAAAAAACTGCACCTATTTTTGTATAAGTTTTTAAAAAAATGGCACCTGTTATTATGTACATTTAAAAAAACTGCGTCTGATTTTGTGTAAATTTCAAAAAACGGCAACTGTTTTTATGTGAAAAACTGCATCTGATTTTGCGTTAATTGAAAAAGGCTGCATGTTAGAAAGCACAATCTGGAATTGTTAGTTAGGCCTAGGCGTGCTTGTGCTGGCCCTGGTGACGCCACTTTGGAAATGCAAAGTGAGGGAGAAGACAAGGACAACATGAATTGGGGAGAGGAGCCGGGAGGAGAGGGAAAGGTAGCGGGAGAGACGAGCTTTAAAATACCTCATCGCCAGAAATCACTTTGACTGCGTATGCAGATAGTGTGGATTTCATTAAGCTTGCACAAGAGACCAGACTCAAGTATCAACATCAAGTGGTGGAGAATAGAGAGTTGCTCTTCCAGTCCCATTTACCTTTTCTACATTGTACTTGACTCGGGATTCGGATTCGGAGCCTTCCCTTGACTTGGCTTCCACTTGTACTTGTGACGCTCCTTCTCTTCTCTTGTCTTGCCTTGTCTTGTCTTTTTTTCCCATGTGGATACTCGGCTGCTCAATGAATGAGCGCTTCTTTCTTCCAATTACTACGTATTTTACAACGTGCAACAAGTAAAAGGAGATGAGGAGGCTGTCTAATGTTATTTAAAGTGTCGTCTCTAACTATCCAATCTTCGAATCTGCAGGCGGGTGAATGATGGCATTCTTCTTCCTCTCCTTCCATCATCCACTCGCAAACATCACCATCCAAACACACTACAGCTACAGCAACTAAGTCCGCCACTCACGTGGGAAAGTCTTCAATTCTATGCTAAATCAATTGTCATCACCTGGGACATGTTACCAAAACCAAACTATTCTTCACAGCGCAGAATACGAGGATTTTTTCTTCTGTAAATTTTATGAAATCATTTTTATAATCTACTTCTACATATGAACAAATCGAGTATTTCCTGGACGGATTTAACAAATTAAATGCGCAATTTAAAACAATTACAATTCCCTTCGTGTTTTATTAATTTTGAACGAATTGTGAAAAATACAAATCACTTGTCTTTAAAAACAAAGAACGATTTAGATTACGCATATTTAATTTTTCAAGCAATAAATACGAATTTAATGTTTGGCGCCTTTGCGCTTTTGTAATTGTATGCACTGAAAATTAAAAAAATTATGCCACCCTTCAAAATGACGTTATCGGTAAAAAGACACTTGGGACATTTTCAAACAATTCAAATTCTATTTTTCGACCTTTTGGAAATATCAAATTTCGATGGTTTCAAAATTTCAAAATAGTTTTCTTTTTTGACGCTTTTTGAAACAGTGAAAATATGAAAGGATGCTTTTCAAAGTGCTATTAAAAAAAATTCAGATATTTTTAAAACAATGCAAATTCTGTTTTTTGTGCTTTTCGTAAGAGTGAAAATAGGAAATTTTGATCCTTTCAAAATGAAGCTTAAAGGGAGTTTTAAACTTTTTCAAAATATTGTATTAAATTTTTTTGTTTGAAACAACGAGAGCATAAATTATATTTTTTTCAAAATGACATTTTAAAACAAGGAATGTTCTTCTAGCAGCAAAGTATACAAGTAATGAGGGTAAAGTAAAGATGTTTGTTATGTGAATGTGAAATATGCGTTTAAAAAGTTGACGATAATCCCACGTGAGATGTTCGGAAGGTTCTGGCTCCGGTTCTGGTTCTGGCTTCGGCTCTGACTCTGGTCTGGCCTTCTTTTGGAATCAACAGTCACATAATGCGTGATGAGTAGTACCGTTATAGCAGTTAAGGCTGATGTTAATGCGACGGACAGATAGAGATATGAAGGGAATAAATCCGTTTCGTAGAATGTTAACGTAGCGTGGCAGCGCATGCAGAGAGTACCCGACCGGCAGCGCAATGCAAAATCCAATGCACCACACAACACTACACATGTAGTCTACACACGTACATTACAGTGTAAGGAACAAATGACGGGAGGAAGGTGGCTGTACAGCCACAGAAATCATTTCCCATTACCCGAGATTATTTCCTCATCATGCTCAGTGGCGTAACCGGGTAAGAATTGGAGCTTATACTGTCCAAGATGCAGCTTTTTTTTAAAATCTACACTAGATAAGGATCCGTTTTTTTAAATTAACACAAAAACAGATGCAGTTATTCTTAAATTTACAAAAAAAACAGCCACATTTTTTTTAAATTTATTAAAAAACACAGGCAATTTTTTTAAATTTACAAAAAAACAGGCACATTTTTTTTAAATCGATTCAAAATCGCAGGCAGTTTTTTTTAAATTTACAAAAAACAGGCACATTTTTTTAAAATTTATTCAAAAACACAGGCATTTTTTTTAAATTTACAAAAAAAGGAACATTTTTTAAAAATTTGTTCAAAAACACAGGCATTTTTTTTAAATTTACAAAAAAAGGAACATTTTTTTAAAATTTATTCAAAAACACAGGCAGTTTTTTTTAAATTTACAAAAATAAGGAACATTTTTTTAAATCGATTCAAAAACACAGGCACATTTTTTTAAATTTATTCAAAAACGCAGGCAGTTTTTTTAAATTTACACAAAAACACGTACCGATTTTTGAAATTTATAAAAAACATGCATGTTTTTATGCATACTTTCTACAAAAACACATGCATTTTTTGAGGGTTACACTGGATGGATAGACAAGTTTTTTTAGTAGTCCCACCAGAAAAAAAATCCTGCTTACGCTACTGAATGCTGCTCGTGATTGTGTCTGTAGCAATGTACGTACATATAGACAGTGGTGCTGTATGGGAGTGGATGTGTGCCATGGTATGGGGATGATGGAGGGATGTAGCTGGGGAAATTGAATGTAGTGAAGCATGTGAGGATGAAGATGTGTGAGTTATATTATCTATTGCTATTGCCACTGGCCCCTGTGCCTTCTGCACACGGGCATGGCATGGGATTTTGATATGACACGGAGATGGAGGCAGTGCTAAGGATGAAGAGACGACGAGATTCCCGTTGGAAATTCCCCATCGGATTTTTATGCATGGGACACCTGTGCGCGGGATGTCGGGTCTCAAAGTGGTTTTCGTTTTCGCTCATCCTGGTCTCGTCCTGGCTCGTCTCCCACAGCACAGGCACAGGGAAAAACGTTCTGAGTTTTTTCTCTCATTTTTTGACCTCCTGCCAGAAATGCTTACAAGCTCCTTCTAAATGAATTAGTTGACTCTTTCACTCGACTTGTGCCTCTTGTCTCATTCATACTCACTCAGCTGTCTTCCAAAAAACTCCACTCCACCGTCATCAGATACAAAAAGTTGAGTCAAATCACTTATTGTTCGTAATTACGTGTCGTATCTTTTATACAACAAAAACTTCCATTAGTTACCCACAGGACCACAATGTGAATCTTCTGCATGTATCCAATATGCCCATGTAGATTACCTAACATACATAGGTACCTATGCAATTTATCTGTACACTTCTATTCGATCAAGAGTCAAAATGAACTAAATCCAAATGGTTCTTCTACACACATGACCGAAATTCACAATGCATTAAAAGCAAAATGAGCTAAATCCATCACAACATTTCTTATTTTAACGATTTTGAAAGTCTCAAATTTTCTTATTTAAGCAATTTTGAAACAGTGCAAAATTTCTTATTCGAACAATTTTGAAACGTCTCGAAATTTCCCATTTCCTCAATTTTGAGCGTTTCAAAATTTCTTATTTTAACAATTTTGAAGCAGTTCAAAATTTCTCATTTTAGCATTTTTGAAAGCTCCAAAATTTCTCGTTTTAACAATTTTAAACGTCTCCAAATTTCTCATTTCATCAATTTTGAACGTTTCAAAATTTCCTATTTTAACAATTTTGAATCGTCTCAAACTTTCTTGTTTTAACAATTTTGAACATCTCGAAATTTCTCATTTCATCAATTTTGAACGTTTCAAGTTTTCTCATAATTACAATTTTGGGCATCTCAAAATTTCTCATTTCATCAATTTTGAACGTTTCAAGTTTTCTCATTTTAACAATTTTGAAACGGTTCAAAATGTATTCTGATGGCAATAGGTAATTTTCTTGCAGGTCGTTTTTGATTCGATAGTTTTGTTTTTAGAGCCGTTTGGATCTCCAGATAGCTGTTTTTGACTATTGCTTGACTGCACATATGTGACTACCTATGCACCAAGTTCGGATTCCTCCGTGGCTCCCTCCTCCTGTCCTGCCTCTCGTCTCCAACTGTCAAGCGTGTCAATCGTGTCACCGCTGTCTTTACTAATACACATGCATGCACTCCCGCACCTTTCCTTTCCTTTCCTTTCGCTTCCCTTCCCTTCTCCTCGTTGTTCTTGAAATCCGTGTAGGGAAACGTACATAAATCTCCTCATAAATTTTGATTGAACATCTAAACAATCGGGAGTACACTGGTTCTGGTGTCATAAATATTTACATTGGTTACCTACGAGACAGAATGCTTGCAGATCCCGAAGACTCGCTCCCACTCCCACTCCCACCGGTGCACTGACAATTATCAACCAAGGCAAACCAAAGCAAAGCAAAGCAAAGCCAAGCCAAGCCAAGCCAAGCCAAGGAGACTAAAGTAAAGTAAAGTCAAGTAAAGTAAAGTAAAGCGTGGCAGGATGAACCACTGATGCATGGAGCCTAATCAAATCCAAAATACTAATAGACTTTTGAGTGCAATGCAGTGCAATGTCATCGGGATGTGGTGCAGTGAAAAGGTAAATCTTCGGGAAATTTACCTTTCCTTACATACAAAATTCCTATAGAGGTGGTGAGCGAAAGGAAGAGGAAAAAAGGATGATGTCGTAGGCAGTTTAGTTGTTGTTTGAGTTACTTGACGGACTTTATGGAAGTCAAATGTGTATTGGCTTGGAGGGAATGGAGTAGCAATAGCTGGCTTTGGTTTTGGTTTTGGTTCTGGTTCTGGTTCTGGTTCTCCTACGGCTGGTGTTTGTAGGGACGCGAGGAGACGAGAAGACAGGAGCACTTTTATAAACTTCCTATGCGAACATCTGGAGTGAATCTTGGCATGAATGAATGAATGGGAGACGAGAGAACGAGAAGCAAGTTGGAGCACGAGTGGAACAAGTCACATGCGGCTATGGCTATGGCTATGGCTATGACTGTGGCTATACTTCACGGCAGTAGCGTAACTAGGCCAAGGCATACAAACGATTTTTAAAAATACATCGCACAAACAAATTAACATTTCTACGAAAAGGGAATTTTTTTAAACTTACGGAAAACCACGCTGTTTTTTAAAGTTACAGGAAAAAGGCGCGTTTTTTTAATTTATAGGAAAAAGGCGCGATTTTCTTTGAATTTACACAAAAAAGGCGCCGCTTTTTTTAAAATTTACGGGAAAAATGCGCCGTTTTTTTAAATGTACACAAAAAAGGCGCCGTTTCTTTTAAATTTTCGGGGAAAATGCGCGGTTTCTTTAAAATCTACAAAAAAGGAGCAGTTTTTTGTAAATTTACATAACAAACACACGCCTTTTTTTATAATTTGCACAAAAACGGCCTATTTTTTTAAAAAAAAGTACACGAAAAATGTACATGCCGCGTTTTTAACTTTAGACAGAAAAGGCTCTGTTTTTAATAATTGACGATGACAATACAATACGGCGCACTTTTTTAAAAAAAAATTACACTGGATAAGATCCATTTTTTTTCTGCCTACAGGAAAAAATCCTTCGGGCGCTACTGCAGAACGGTATTAGTGATGCTGTGCGGTATGTAGTAATGGTGGCAGTCATGAAATCATTAGAGATACTTGAACATGGGTAAAGTGTCTGTAGCGTCATTTCATTTGAGCCAAGCACGGATCTGTCTGTTGTCCCCGGTGTTGTGGAATCGTAATGTGCATACTTGTAGGTAGTTGGGTGAATGTATGGCCACGGCCACACGGCACACGGCACGGGTGGAATACTCTATCGAGTACACTACACACACACACACATGCACACTCTTCTATGTATGTATTTTCTTACGTACTTACATAGGCAGGGAACACACTCACTCAGATTATTACGGTTTACGGTGCAGATGACAGGAACAGGAACAACGAAGACCGAAGTTGGAAGATGGAACAGGCCATAGCCATAGTGATTCGGGTTGATGTTCCGTGTTATTCACAATTCAGAAATGATCTGTGATGAAGATGGAGTCGATAAGGAGACTACAGGCCTACACTCATTCTCATTCCATATTCCTATTTCCTCAAACATTTCTCATCCACATCATATTCATGTACCTCCGCATCATCCGAGCAGAGGTGTGAGGTTTTTTCTCACTCCGGGAAATCCTGGCTATTGGCTTGGCATTCATAGTCCTGGCCTGGAATGGCCTGGCCTGGGCTCTCGCTGCTCCTCATACCAATGTATTTAAGTAGATGGTGAAAAATCAGTGTCTGCTCAATCTCTTTGAAAGAGTGAAAATCACTGTATGAAAACAAACATTAACAAATCATTATAAATTTTTCTCAAAATATCCGGTTTTCCTTCACTTAACTTACTCTCGTTCCCTCCTTGCTCTGGCCTGGACTCACGTCGCATGGCATGGCGTCGCATCGTGTGGTGTACATTATGCAAATGCCTATTCTATCCACATGTTCACCGCAATCCGATGCACAGTACACGCTTAGAAAACCAGTTGGTTTGTATTTAGTTTGGAATTTTATAAAGTTATTTGCAGGAAAATCGGAGGAGTTTACTGGGAAAAAAAAGACCTGGAAAAAATACACCTCTTCAAAATGTTTAATATGAAAAACTTTTGGAAGTTTTTATTGAAAAAATTTCACATTTTCAAAAATTGTAAATTGGAAAAATTCGATATTTTTAAAAAGTGTAAAGTGGAAAAATTCGATATTTTTAAAAAGTGTAAATTGGAAAAATTCGACCTTTTCAAAAAGTTTAAATATGAAAAGTTGTACCTTTTCAAAAAGTGTAAATTGGAGAAATTCTTCTTTTTCAAAAAAGTGCAAATTGGAAAAATTCTTCTTTTTCAAAAAAGTGCAAATTGGAAAAATTCTTCTTTTTCAAAAAAGTGCAAATTGGAAAAATTCTTTTTTTTCAAAAAAATCCAAATTTGAAAAAATTCTTCTTTTTCAAAAAAGTGCAAATTTTTAAAATATCGACCTTTTCAAAAACCGTAAATTGGAAAAATTCTTCTTTTTCAAAAAAGTTTTACTAGACAAATTAGACTTGAAGAAGTGTTTGAAAAAATTCGTTCTAACATGACCCAGCACCCCTCGAATTTCAGCCCCGTCGTTCCATGTATTCTCCTACTTGTAAATATATTTTGAGCGTGTAGGAGTTAGAAACTGCCCGGATATGCATTCCAAAAGAGTTGTTCTGTTCCTTACTGTTAGCACATCACTTGCAGTCTCTGAGAAATGGATGTATGATGCATGTTCTGGTGTTGACGATGCCGACGCCGATGACGATGACGATGCGGATGAGACGTGGGTGAAGTTTAAAGCAGGGTTCGGGTATATCCATGGTAAAACTAGTTTTGCCATCCCACCGTGGTAAAGCCGGCATTAGCATGGTAAGCACGGTTTTAAGATATTAAAAGTGGGTAAAACTAATACAAATCGTGCAAAATAGTTTCCCATGTTTTTTAAATGCAAGATAATGCTCATCGCAAGATTGTCATCAATAATTTGCTCCTGTTAAAAGTTAAAAGTAATTTCAAAACTAGGATAAACATTCGCTACTCAGGCAGTAATGATATTGCACGCTTTCATATAGCAAAAGTAACGTAAAGTACTTAATTCCGTACCAAAATGGAAGATAAAATTCAAATAATTAATTAAGACTAAAATAGTAAAGTAAGGCAACTGATTCAAATCTACCGTTTGAAAATTCATAAATAGGATTTTTTTGAGTTTTTACCACTTAATCCCACTTTATGCCAAACGGTCAGATTTTTACAGCCCCTGTTAATACCTAATTACATGTTTTTACCAGTGGCGTAACCAGCGGTAGGCCAGGTAGGCCCAGGCCTACCTACGAATTAGGATGCAGATTTTTTTAAAATTTACACTAGAGAAGGATCAGTTTTTTTTAAATTGACACAAAAACAGATGCAGTTTTTTGCAATTTGCGCACAAATACGCCCATTTTTTGAAATTTGTTTAATAACACAAGCCTTTTTTTTCAATTTACAGAAAATACTTAAAAGCACAAGCAAGTTTTTTTAATTTACACAAAAACACAAGCAAGTTTTTTTAATTTATACAAAAACAAAAGCTAGTTTTTTTAATTTACAGAAAAACACAAGCAAGTTTTTTTAATTTACACAAAAGCACCCACAGTTTTTTTTAATTTACACAAAAGCCCACTCAGTTTTTTGAAATTCACACAAAAACAGATGTCGTTTTTTGAAATTTACACAAAACGCCGACGCAATTTTTTAGTCTTTACAAAAACTCCGAAAAAAGTTTTTTGAAACTTACACTGAAAAGATCCAGCTTTTTATGTGGCCTACCAGGAAAAAAGTCCTGCGTACGCTACTTGTTTTTACCATGTAAATACCACCCCCTGTTATAACCACCTCCGAACCCTGGTTTAAAGTTGTTGGAGGAGTGTTATGGTCGCGTGCTCCTTATGAACCGTTCATAGTTCGTGACACATGACTCCCTTCATTGACCACACACGCACACATGCTACGCTACACGCCACCATATCCACATCCATATCCATAGCCATCCTCTCCCATCCCATGACACAATGTAGGTAATGCATTTCAAGGAACTCACTAGTCAGTCATATGCCCGTAGGTACATAAGTACGATGGTCCATTTATATCACTACCCCAAATAGAATGAGAATGTGGTCGCATCGGGCAGAGTATCGGTTTCTACGTCGACATCGACATCGACATCGACATCGACATCGACATCGCATCGGTGATATCGATTCGTCACTGTACACACACATTCGACGGGGTCCTTCCGAGAGCTGGCAAGACTAAAATTAACATCTTCCTTCGCATTGTGTAGAATTGGGAGCGTGTGCGCCAGAATACACAAAACATCCTCACCAGCAATTGACAATGACAAGAGAATCGTGCTCACCATTACCATCACCAACACCACACCACACCACACCACTGCACCAAACCTTCACCAATCTCCACTCCACAATACAGTGGCTAAAAATGGACTGTCTCTGTCTCTGTCTCCGTCGGAAGTGACCCGGTGGGCAGATGGTCAGTCATTCGTAATGACACTTCCCACTTCCGCAATCCGTACTTCCCTTCCCTTCCTTCCATTTCCATTGTATTGCATTGCATTCCCTTCAATTTTACATAAGGGCTTACATACAATCCATTGAGATGGACATAAGCATGAAGATGAAGTTGAAGATGAAGATGGAATGCAGGAGAGTTGCTGAAAGCTGACATGAAAATTGAGAATAATATTTTTATTTGTTTTCTTACGAGCATGGGATTTAATGGGACTGGCGTACTTTTAGAAAAGCCAAGTAATTACTAATACCTATGCACATGGACGAACAAGAAGGAGGCACTTCGCCTGCCCAAATCACAACTTAAAAGCTTCACTGGACATGAAGTGACTGACTATGAGCAACTTAAGAACTTAAAGGGGAGTTTAAAAGTTGTAAGTTGTCGGACGAAAATGTGCTCATATATGAATAGAATGTATACACCAACTCCCACAAAGTTGCTGTAACTTCCCTACAAGGAAACATGATTTTCTAACTTTTTCTCTCCTCATTTCTGAAAATCCTTGTTTATTTGTTTCTTGTACTGCATTATTTTTCATTTCCCCTTTTTTGGGGGATATTCTCAGCTAATCAAATATCATTGTATAGGTAGGTATGTGTAGGTTTGCAAATTTTTCGGTACAATTTTGCAATGGAATTATACTACGCTGTCTTCATCCAATACAGTTATTGCAGATGTCGGGCATAGTTTAACTAAATCTTGTCATTTTTTGCACAATTCAGTAGCAAGACTAAATATCGATTTACCTACATATTTGTAATTCGCCCACGATCTACGGATACATCTACTTTGTACTTATTTAGCAGCGTAAAGGATTTCTCTTATACGTAGTCGGATTTTTCAGGCGTAGGCCAAATTACTAAAGTCGATTATGTCTAGCGTAAGTTTGTGCAAAAAGTAATTTTATTGTAGCTGGTGTTTTTTTTCATGTAGTGAAAAAACTGGATCTCACCCAGTGTATAATTTTCAAAAAATTGCATTCTATTAAATGTGAATCATTACAAAAATCGCGCCTTTTCCACGTAACTTTAAAACTAATAAAATAAAGTTTTTGTATACTGCGCCGTTTTCACGTAAATTTAAAAAAAAACTGCGTCGTTTTCCTGAACTTTTTTTAAAAAAATGCGCCTTTTTCATGAAAAATATCTGACAGATGGGAATGAATTTTTCCAAATCTAGTGTAGACCTGGGCCTACGCCGCCTACACCTAGTTAAGCTACTGTTTGTATTTGAGTGAATAAACGGGAGTATAGTCAATGATATTACATAGTGCAACTGGAAAAATCTCGAAAGCAAGTAACTACTTACGTACCTACAACTGTAATGATGACAATTGCAAAATGTTCATGTTCATATGCTTCACAAATGTTCGATGAACTGGGAGCGTAAATGTTCTAAAAACGTTTTTTAAACACGCTAAAACTAACGTTGATTTCTACTTCCCACAAGTGTCTTTGACTAACAATCAATTCTATGTAGTTACCCGTTGCTGAACAACTCCCCTGACGAAAAAAAAAATTTCAATGACGCTCTGATAACACAAGATTTGTAAGGAACTTAAAATCTTGCTATATAAGATTGGTTACGTATAAAAGTTTAAAAAGAATTACTCGTACCCTTTGGATGTACTTTTAAAGTCCGGGAATGGCTTTGTGAATGGTCAGCACACAATTAAAAGTACTTGCTGACCAACCAATAACATAATAATAGCTGCTGCTGTGATAGTAAATGATCGCTGGGATCGTTCCCAATAATAACGTCATGGAACTTTTAAATTTTAACTTCCTTTCCGTGTAAACGCGCGAGCTACTAACCAAAATATCTACTTGCATGTTGTTGTATGAGTCATATCATTACTACGTAAGTTGCTTTTCTAAACGTTTACAATCTTATCTTTTCACTTCTTTTTGCACGACTCCGGTGTACACAAAGTGCGAGGAATTCGAAATTATTAGTAAATGGGTGCCTGCATTTTTTAGCCGTCTATAGGACCATGTAGTTAGTTAATCGAGATTACGATACAATCCGGAATCGACCAGGGAACACCAACAGGGAGCATAAAATGAAAAACGGTTGATTTTAGGACGCCAAGCTGTTTTTTTGATTGACATTTATCACATGTGTGAATATTTAAAGTGCAAAATATTTTGAAATTCGAGCTAAGCATTCGGCCCCCACAAATTTGTAAATGTATTTTTTTAACATTACGTTAATGGAAAAAAGCACAATATGAGCTTGCAGTGCTCTCCACCATTTTTGACGAACATTTTCAAAATCAACATCTAGTAATTAGATTATTAGATTGTACAGAAAAGAAAGCTCTACACGAAACATTCATCGAAATTATTTTGAATTCACAAAATGCCGCATTTGCGGCAGCTACTGCGATTCAAATGAATGCGTCAATCGCTAGTTTTCAAAAAGTCAATTCTTGAGCATTCTGGAATAATTTCTGATATTTTAGGTTCTTGTGTTGCTTACTAACAACAATTACATTGCCGAAGGGAGCATTTACGATTAACGCAGTCACACACGTAGTTTTTCATAAAAATAATTTGAATTTCAATGATATTCTGCTTCTATTTGGTGTAGATTTTCCAGCCATCAAGGCTATTATATTGAGTAATTTCAAGGTGTCATTATTATATTATCATATTGTTACAAGTGGAAAAATCAGGCGAAACGGGGAGAATCAATATTTGGTGCGAACATGTCTTATGTTTTTTTGGCATGTGTATACTCTCCGAAGTTGAAATCTTAAAAATAAAACATCTCTTACTCATCTCACGAGCAAACATTCCCAACTGCTCATCGAGAATTTGAGTGAAATATTTTTTTTCGAATTCAGCATGTAAAAATACCCGAATTGGCTCAAAAACATATTGCGCATGCTCA
>JAAXYX010001782.1:0-20658 GCA_036851915.1 Ptenothrix huangshanensis | reverse complement strand
AAAAAGACTCCAATTTTTTTAGTTTACAAGAAAACGAGGCTATTTTTTTAGTATTTAAAAAGCGACGGTTTTATTTTAAAATTACGCAAAAACTTTACTGCTTTGTTATTAAATTTGTACAAAAGAGACGCAAGTTTTTCAGAATTTGAAAAGGAAAAGGCCTAATTTTTCATGATTGACGCTAGATAAGATGATGTTTTTAAAATTTTACACAATATAAGATCAACTTTTTTCCTGACCTACACCAAAGGGAATCCTGCGGGCGCTACTGTGTACAGAAAGGGATATTAACGTAGGTTGGTTTGAGATGGGATGGGAATGGTAATACGAATGCTTTTTCTTTAATAGTGAGTGGAAGAAATCAAAAAAAGAAGAAAGTGAGAGGGAGACAGAGAGAGAGAGAAAGAGAAAGCAGAGCATCAAAATAAATTGACTGAGAATGTTGCGCCAATGGGTATATAAAAGTAAGGGCTAAGATTGACAGTAGACAAAAAGAGGAAATTGAGGTCTCTTGGATTTTCCTGGGACGCCTTTTCTCTACTCAATGAATCAACGGACCGCAAAAAGTACACTACTTCCTTTCTCTTAGAGTACCAAAAAAAGCTAACAAAGATCCCGAGTAGAAATAGCATGAAGGAGAAAGTAAGAAGGAGAAGAAGAAAAAACAAGTTGAAAAGTTGAGGAGTTTATGTCGGTATGAATATCTGAAAAAAGTTTGCGAGTTTTTCTTTAGCCTCTTCCACTTCATCCTTATGTATCCTATCCTTTCCCTAGGTCTATGAGTGACTCCTGAGTTTCAGACAAAGCTAATGCTCTCTTTTTTACTTCCCTTCCCCTTTGCTCCTCCGCTTGCTTTCCTCCGTCTTCAATTGCATTGCATTACATTGCATTGAATTGCTTTCCCTTGCATACTTTCACTGCATTACACTTGGTTACATTACACAATTCCGTGAGATTATAGTAAAGACAACCGGGAGAATGAGAGTGGAAGGTATGCATATGGAATGTCGAATGTCGTTGGATTCGGCGGTGGGACGTGGACGTGAGGTATAATGGGAGTGAAAGTACAAGGATATATATGATTATAGGAAATAGCGTGTCAGAGAAATGGGAGTTTAGTGGAACTCCTGGAATTTATTCTGACAGCTTTGGTCATTGTACGGAATCAATTTTATTCCTCTCTCGTGGTAAACTTGAGTGAATTATAATTCCAATGACAGATTGCTTGTCTATCTCAATACTAATCTCTTGTCCTTCTTCATTCCATCGTAATCTAGGTGTAGGACAGTGACGGTGGAAGGACTATCAAATCTCTCCAGGTTTAGATGGGAACATCTTGGGCTATGACGATGCTGTGGGAAGCAAAGGTGCTTTCCTCCATGTTTTCGAGGTGAAAGTTTTGCAACTTTAATTGCACGAATCACAATCTTCATTAAATGAAAACTGCATCTGGTGGCAAAAACGTCACATCTTATTTTAGACGCTCGTATATTCTAGAAATGGTATGTAATAATCCAAACTTGTAACACACTGAAACGCAGTCTAATAGACGTTTGAATGCACGTAATGTTCCAAAATATTTAAATTAGGAAATTTTGGAGTGTTTAAAAATTGCTGGAAGAGAAAATTTTGGATTGCTTAAAATCACGTTCAGATGCAGTCAAACTGATTTCATGCCAATTATAATAAATCTGCATAGCTTTCTTTCTTTTTATGCATTTTTCCCATCCTACGTTCGTTCAATTTGTACAACCTACATTATCCCAAATGTGCCATCAAGTTCTAACTATTTGTAAATCCTATTCTCATCTTTTACTCATGATTTAAACGTGTGAAGATGACTGAAAGATGAATAAGAGATACAAAAAACACAAATGATAAAAACAAGCTGATCAGTTTTTACAGTGTACTTCATTCTTCGCTTTGATTCCCCATTGAATTGAATGAAATATAAATGATGTAAAATGGGAATAAAAATGAAATGAGTTACAAGTAAAGGAGAAATTGTGAGCGTAATTGGCCCCAACAAATGTATCTTTTCTCACGCTCACAGTTCCACCGCATTATCATGTACACAACCTGTACTTTCTCCCAGTAATAATCTCATCTCTCGAAGAAATCTCATGATACTGTACTTTGTTGATGTGTACCTAGAAAAAAATGAAAAATGGAGAGGAAGGTTGCACAGCATGATTGAAGAATGGGCACTGGTTGTTGAATCGTCATATTATACTATCCTTACCATCTCGCTTCCCTCAACTCTCGTCTCGGCTCACATGTACAAATAAGGTAAGGGGAATTTAAATTTTTTATTCAGGATATGATCCCAATTTCACATTCCAAACTTGAAGCCATCATCGCACATGTCGTATTAGGGACATATTTCTCCGTTTTCCCACAACTTTCCCCTTCCTGCCTGGTTATGTTGTGTTGTTGCCCAAAAAACCAGGAGTGTAGAAGACCGCAGCAACAACTGTTTGTGACTAGGAAGCCAGAGAAGTTGGTATGAGGGGAAAAGAAAGCAAGAGTGGAGCAAGAGAGTGAGTGTATGAAGCAACTAAATACGGAGAAAGTACCTATCCTATATGGGAGTACACTCGACGTATTTAAATAATTGGAATTGGTTGATTCTACTCTGTATTCCTTCCATTATATACTATCTACGGGGCTCTACATGCGTGCGGAATCAGTTTCAATATTTTGAATGCTTCACGGTACTTTCACTACTTTCTCCAACTCTATACATTTGGTCTGGCTTGGCTTGGCCTGGTCTTGTCTTGTCTAGTCGTCTCTATTTCCTGTAATGTATTCAGCTTTCTGTAAGCGTTCCCACTTTCTCCTCATACACTTTCACTCGTGCACTGGTTTTGGTTTTCTGGTTGTTTGGGTGGTCTAGTGAGCTATTGTCATGTGTCTGTATGTTTATAGGGCTTTATGCTCTGCATGGAAATGTAGCATTGCATTCTATTGTATTTTGTGTACGGAGAAAGCTACCTAGTTCTGGTGAAAGTTGTTGCTTTCTCTCCCTCTCTCTTTCTCTTCCTTCCCCTTCACAACTGGGCTAGGCAGGCTTGGTCTACTCTACTCTACTCTACTCAATTCTACTCCACTCTGGACTGGTTTCGTTTGGTTTGGTTCCTATTACTTGCAGGGTAATAATGTGGACATTTGTATGGATGTGACGTGAAACGTTTAGATGAGGGAAAAAGGAAGAAGAAGGCGAGATATGAGAGAGATACATATTTATTGCTGGCTGATATGATGATGAGCGAACAAGAAAGCCAACGATACGAACGAAGCCATCTCATCTGCTTTCCCCGTCTCTGTCTAGTCTAGTCTACGCATATACACGATTGTGAGGACATAGTGGAACAACAAGAGGAATACATGCATCCTACAACCACCATGTATACAGATACTCCTTAAATGTTGAGGGAAAAGGAAAGGGGAACTGGAACGAAGGCACACGAAGGTACTTTCTATTTTCTCCAACTGCAACTACTGTCCTTCTTATCTACTTTGCAATCATTTTTTTGCGAACAAACCAATGATTCTATCAGGAGCTCTCAAAACTCAAGTCAAGTCTATTATTATGGTTATGATTATTACGATTATTATTATCATCATCATCATCGGCATCGTACTCCTCGGCTACCTGCTTCCCTTCCTCCCATACCATCCCATCCCATTCCATTCCATTCCCTTTACTTCTCGTTTTCCTAAGTGGCTCTTCTCAACTGCCTCCTTCCATCAAATATCACTGCCATAGTCATAATATAATACAGAAAAATCCGCTATACTTATACCAAGTATAGCGTGTAGTACTTCCAAAGTTGACAGTCATATCGAGAATCGAGACGATCGTATACTCCGCCATTGTATCTCTACAGTCATCCATGGCTTTCGTAATATTTTTCCATTTTATTTCCCCATTTAACTCCACATAGTAGGCCAACCCTCGCCCCGGATACAATGGAATTGGAATTCGGGAATTGTTGAGAGGTAGGTGAGAGAGAAGTGGATGTCATCCTTTAGCTCTAATTTCATTTATATATTCAACCGACTAACGAGAAGAGAAAATCGTCTCGACAAGAGGCCAATGGTGTAGGTGTACTTTTAATGACGGTCTAAGAATACTACCCTGGAATACTCTGGAGAAAGTGACAATGGAATGAGAAGGGAGTCAGATCCACATCCACCACTTTTGTGTGGTCTTTTCACTGTGTACCTGCTGCTGTGACAAATACTAAATACTTGGCAGGGTGTGGGAGAGAAATTTGGACAGTGCTATGGTACATACAAGACTCTTTGTCAGCACACCTGGATGGGAAAAGTTGGGGAAAGTAGCTAAGTATCTATCTACCTTTTCCATGTAAAGCTTGTCTAACTGAAGAATCAAAGAGTTAGAGTCGGGAATCAGTACCAGAATCAGTACAAGAATCAGTTAGAGAATCACAAGAGAATCAGAACAGAATCCGATTTACTCCGATAAAAAGAACAAGGACGGAAAGGAACTGGGAAAGGAAAGGAAATTCCTGAGAAACTATTTTGTTTTGGTATTACTGTCTGCGACAGAAACCAGAACCCGGGATGGAAACAGGGTGTAGGGCAGAGGCGTAGGTGGGACTGAATTTTGAGGGGGTGCTTTGTAATGCTTAAACGAATTTTTTCAAAACATTTTTTCAAGAAAAGTTTTGACTTTTCAAGTACAATGTTATTGGAACGTATGATTTTTTCCAATTAACAGTTGTTGGTAAGGTTGAATTTTTCTCATTACTTATTTTTTTAAAAAAAAGGTTCATTTTTCTTATCATTTCTATTTTAAAAGCGTATTTTTTCCAAGAAACGCTTTAAAATAATTTCATTTTAACACATTCATACTCATCAAAATTTCACACTCATTTTTCCTAAACGTATAATTTTTCCATTTAACAATTCTTGGAAGAGCGTCATTTCTCAAATTAAAACTTTTAAAAATGTACAATTTTCCTAAAATATACTTTTTGGAAGAGCGTTATTTTTGTAATAATTAGCACTTTCTGAAAAAGGTATTTTTTCAATTTACACTTTTTGAAAGAGTGAATTTTTGCTGAATAACACTGTTTAGGAAAGGCAAGGTTTATTTATCAAAACGTCTAGAAATGGTGTAATTTTTCTCAATAAAGACTTTTTGAAAATGGATAATTTTTCCAATTTACACTTCAAAATGTCCGGTATTTTCGGTTTAAACTTCTTGGAAGAAAAGTTCGATTTTTGAAAGAGTGTAATTTTAAAAAATTGCAGAAGTAGTTTATACTTTTTGAGAAGGCCTAATTTTTCCGAAATTTCGGGACCCAAGCACCGACCCCGAGTACGCTCCTGGTGTGGGCATCCATAATCCACGTAGCAGGTAAGTGCATGTGAGTAGGGAGGCGAAGGTAAGCACATTTATTCGCTTGTGTTTGTTTTGCATAGTGTGACAAAGATTCTCAATAATCCCATCACAACAAACAGCCAAGGTAAGACAGTCACGCAAGTTCATATCACTGTGCTGGGGTAAATGTGTATCTCTTCAGACTTTAGTCTAGAATTCTAGTCAGCCGCAAGAAAAAGTGGAGGCTATAAGGAATTGTTTGGATTAGCAAGTGTCCGTCGTTCTCGTTTGTCTCTCGGATAGATAGAGAGTGTGGCAAAGAAACACAAGTAGGGAGATACAAGTTAACTGATTCATATACCTCCTTCTCTTAACTTGCTCTTCCAGAGGATTTCCTTTTGGACTTTTGGGCACGTCGTGTTGCCGTGATGATAACATCTGTATTTAAAAAGCCCGTCGTTCCTACTCCAACCTCTCTCTCTCTCTCTAGAATGTGGCCTTCTAGAATGTACATAGAGAGAGTGAGATAAGCCGAAGGAAACTTGGCCTGCACTGTCTGCTTTATCTTTCCCAAGCAAAGGCCACATAGTAAATAAAGTATGTTTTTGTTTTGGTTTGGTTTGGAGGGAAGAAGCATTATTTCCTTTATTTATCTTTCATGTGGCATCTGATCTGACTCCTGGTCCTAGTTCTGGTTCTGGCTTTGGTTTTGGTTCGTTGCTCAAGTCACTTACTGACCAACTGACTCACAATTGCTCTGGCTTCCCCTCTCGGATCGGACTCCATGCATGCAACCCAGCACACCACAGTAAAAATAGTAATGTGGAATTATGAAATCTTATCGTGAGATCCTTTCCTTTTTCCTTTTCCTTTCTCTCTAGGCTTTTTCCATGGTAAGAGGGAAAAGCCAAAAAGCTCAAGTGTACTCGCAGTGTTTTCATTTCTACTTTTCCCCACGTGTGCGTGTGTCCTTCTTCATCCAGATAGACTTACCTTACCTGTGTGTTACAAGGGCGTACCTGGGACAGGTGCATGGGTGCTGAAGCACCTCCCGAAATTCCCAAAAACAAGGTTTTTTATAAAGTGTAAATTACAAAAATTGAGCCCGTTTCAAAAAGTGTAAATTGGAAAAATTGCGCCCGTTTCAATAGTGTAAATTTGAAATATTGCGTCCGTTTCAAAAAGGGTAAATTACAAAAATTGCACCCGTTTCAAAAGTGTCAATTTGAAAAATTGCGCCCGTTTAAAAAAGGGTAAATTTGAAAAAATTCACCCTTTTCAAAATGTGTAAATTAGAAAATTTGCCACGCCTTTCAAGAGGTATGAATTAGAAAAATTGCGTCCTGTGTTAATTGAAAAAGTGTTAATATGAACAATCGTGTTAGCATTTTATAGCGCCCTCCGAAGCTCAGTAGTATACTATAAACGTACGTATTTAAGAATTCTATAAGGGATAAAGACACTGTCTCAGTAATCATAGCATTGCTGAAACAAATTATAAAACACTGCAAAGAAACTCACGTGAAATTCATTCAGCTCGCATCTATTCCTGTGCAATTCTTCAAGGAGTAGAATATTCTGTAAACTTTCTCCTGCTATCAAAGGCAAGATTTTTAGAAAAAAAACCAGAATAATCTCAGTTTAAAGTATTACAAGATCCCGCTTGAGTTTTTTGAGTTCTGTCGCACAGCATTTTGTCAGCAGGTTAACTCCCTGCTTTTAGCCCTAGTCGGAAGTCGGAATTGAATCGAGAGGAGAATTGGAATTTATTGGGATGACTGAACAGAAACAAATTATCTACGGCCATCTGTCGCTGTAATAGTTTTACGCTTAACTTTCTCTTCCATCAAGCTCGACGGTGTCCTTGTATCGTATCGTATCCCACGAACATGCTCACTTACACGAGAAAATCCCGATTTTCACAACTCATTTATTTCATATTGTGTGTAATCCACAACGTCATGACAGTCCTGGAGAAACCAAACGAAACCAAAGCAAAACCAGAATCAGGCCAAACCCCTGATCAAACCTTAGCAGAAAGAAGAGAATCAAAGTGGATCGAAATACCAAATACTTGTATGAGAAAACCCTAGCAGAAAAAAATAAAATGAAATATCAAATCTATATACAGGGGACAAATAAATAAAAATAATGGCTTTTAAATTGTCCTGGCATATCATCAAAACAATTTAGAATTTACAGGTGGCTAAACCTGACAGTGCAGGAGGGCCTTTAGATTTCTCTCTTTCTCCTATACCTCACAATTCAAGTCAAAAGTTTAAGCCATGTAAGTCTCAGTAGCGAACGCGGGATTTTTGTTCGCGTAGACCTGCAAGAAACTTGTTCTCATTCAGTGTACATGTAAAAAAAATCCGGGTTTTTTGGTTAGAATTTTAAAAAAACAGCGCCTTAAATTAAAGAATTTAAAAAATAGCCCCTTTTTTGTATGAATTTAAAAAAAACAGCGCCTCTTTTTGCATAAGTTTAAAAAAAAGTGCGCTGTGCAAAATTTTTAAAAAACATTGCTTTTTTGTGTAAATTAAAAAATCTGCATCTTATTAAGTGTACATTACAAAAAATTGGGCTTTTTCAAAATAAATTTTAAAAAAACTGCGTCGTTTTCGTGTCAATTAAAGAAGGAAATGCATTTTTAAAATTCTTTGTGGGCTTATGCCTACGTGGCCTACCCCTAATTACGCTACTATTAAGTCCGTCTGTCTGCATGGCAATAGCATAGCATGAAGTGGTTCGACTCGACTCCCCTCAAATTCCACTAACAATCTATTATACTACATTTCCTTGGCAAGGAAAACATTGGAATCGCATTGAGAAAGGGAGGCGAAAGCAATCCGAGTCAAGCCGAGAATAATAAAATAGTAACAAATACAAATACACAAAGTCGATTTTTCTAAAGCTAAGAATCTAAAGCAATTTAATCAAGTACAAAGTACACTGAAATACTAATAATAATAATAACAATAATAATAATAGCAATATTCAACGAGAGTTGTCTATCTAACTACCTTTCTATCCCTCTATCTATCCCCATGTACATTTATTGCTATATAATGACTTTCAAATAGAATATAAATGAGATTCTACTAAACAGAATGGCAGAGAGAAAATAAAAGAGGGTCTCTACTGGATGGATATACATACATACATATAAAGATTCAAGTACGCCGACCTTAATGCATGCTCCATCATGGAGAGAAAAACTATGATGATTAATGAGTGTAAAGTATATGTACGCTAGTGCAAAAATAGTGACAGTAATACATAGTTGGTTTTGTGTCGCGTCCTTTCCTCTCCCTTCCCTTTTGTTATACTTTCACCAGCCATGTGTGTTTGATGGAGGCAATGATGATATTGGGAACCTCGATTCGACCAAGTATAGTCAACCGGAACGAATCCCGAGTGGAATCGTATGGACGTTCATGCAAAGTATGGTTGGCTATATATATATATATATATATATATGTATATACATGCACCATGTTATCACATGGATCCCATGATTCAGCCACTATTCCACCTCACTTTCACAACGTCCATCGATGGAGTGGAAGTGGAAGTGGTAGTTTCTATCCATAGATGCCCACCTATATATGTATGCTACACCTACGTATGCGTACGGCCACGTTTCCTGACCTTTTCCTCTGTCTTTGCTCTAGTCTCTATTGAACAACGACCAGAACTGTAGACATTCTCATAGCCTGGTTTGGTTTGGTTTGGTTTTTTCCACGGTATAGGTATATATGTACACACATAATTTGTAATGATTCTATGAATATTCAATGACAATAAATATTAAACAGTTATTACTTGCACATCTCAAAAGCTTTGATTTAACTTGCCTTCCCAATGCACAGTATATGTACCTACACTGCCTGGCGTGGTCTGGCCTGGCTTCGATGATATGTTACCCTGTCCTGTGTCATGTACAAATAACATGGTGCCTCTATACTCTATCTTACACATGCGGTGAAAGCAAGAGAGAAAACAATGTGATGCGATTATACTCATATAATGTACTTATGCTATAGGCTTCCCATAGGAATGAGAGAGAGAGAGAGGTAGAGAGAGCGACGTTGAGTGTGAAGCATAGAAAATCGCACAATGTGGAGAAAGTCAATCTACCAACACACACCCAGAACCAGCACCAGTACCAGTACCAGTACTAGCACTAGCACTCTTTCGACTGCCACAATTTCCAGCTACAACCTTCGTCTCTGCGTCCCACACATCAATATTTTATAGATGATTTTCCCGTTCAATACATCCTCTTGAAGAATTCTCTTTTAGAGAATATGTAAGGAGAAAGCAGGAGTAGAGTAGAGTAGAGTAATGCAATGCAATGTAGTGCAACGCAATGCATTGCAAGTACAGATATTAAGTTAGCATTTCCTACTTCATACTTTCTCCGGTGCCCTTTCTCCCTTGTAAACTTACGTGCAAATTGAAGCCAAGGACTCGAGCTTTCTCTTCGTATTACAGTGACATTCTCTATTCCACCTACTATGCATGCTTGAATGTTGATGTGGATGCTGATGCTGATGTGGATGCTGATTTTGTCACGGTACATAATTCTATTTCAACTTGTATAAAGAATAGGCAAATATTTTATACTCTTCTCTCCCTGTCTGTCATGTATCCATGTTTCCCAATCCTTATTCTTACTGCCCTTCGAAAGAAGAAGTTGTAGCCGTATGCTTTACCTATAGGTATGAATGTACCATTTTAGTTTGATTTCATTCCCTGTTATATTTTACTTCTGGAAAGAGCATTTAAGTAAGAAGAGAGAGTGTGTGTGAGAGTAAGAGAGAGAAGACGGAAAAACGTTTTCTTATACCTATTTTGTTCAGAGAGCAAATCAAAATCAAATTATATTGCACCTTACAAGGCTTAATATTATTTTGAATTTCCAGTCAGATTTTACGTTGACTGGAGACATTTTCAAATCAACTTGTTCTGCTTGTGATGTGAGACTTTTTCCGACTTTCATATAGCTATGTACTTTCTCCCACCAACTTTCTCCCTGTACAATCTTCTTAAGGGAATCCGCAGTGAAAGTTAAAGTAAGTTAAGTCACAGGCACATGCTGTAGTGTGGTGGGGAAAGCGAAGAGAATAGTGTGGTATGGCATGGAGGAGAAAGTGAGGGAAAGTGAAGCTAGGAGATGAAGGAAGGAGATAGACAGATGGAAGTTGAGATATTTCAATATGAATGAATGGGAACATGTGAGATTGAATGAGGGAAGATGAGATGTGGGAAAGAGTAGAAGGCTGACTGAGGACTGAGGACTTGTATTTTTGAAAGGACGGCTCATTAGTGTTGGCCCTTAACTCAAGATCAGATTTACTTTGGAGTTTTTCAGTTCGTCTCCTTCCTCTCATCTCGTCTCATCTCATCTCAAAAACTCAACTACTCATCACTTGACTCCAACTGTACTCACCGCTCCCACCAAACCCAACCCAACCAAACCAAACGAAACGAAAGGAAACCAGAGTCGGACTACCACCACGTTTAGTTCTAGAGTTCTTGTTCGGCTCTTGTAGCATTGCTCCCAATTCCAATCATTATCAAAGTACCGTGTTACTATCCTCCGCACATATTATTCTGTACACGAGAGATGTACCATCATCACAATCACAATCACAATCCTCGACTTCCACACTGGGCTAAGGTTAGAGTTAAACGTGGTGAAATTTAAACTCACCTACTTTCACCATATACCTTTATGTATGTATATACAACCTCACTCACGTATACTGTCACCTTTCCCGTTTTACGATTAGGATTAGAAATACCAGAACGATTACTCTGATGATTTGATTTTATGTCTGTAAGATTTTTCAAGAGTACATGCTGTCTGATTGTGTGATTGGGAGTGGGGAAATGTTGAAGCAGGATGACATGACAAGGATGAGCGGGATAGGGTGAAGTATTTTCGAAGCGAAGCGTGAATTGTGGCGAGGAAACCACTGTATTGCCTATGTCAACTTGATTTCCCCCTCACCATCCTTCACTATATGTAGGTACCTATTTGTACATGTGTCTATATTCCATGTGCTTTCACTTTGTCTTCTCGAGATATATGATGGAATAACTAAGGGTAGCTGCTCGTGGTGAGGAGAAGAGAAGAGGTGAAAGTCAAGTCTCAATGAAGCGTGCCAAATTGTTTCCATAACTCATGTTCCCCATCTTGCTTCTACCTGTGTGACGGGTCTGCACTTGAAACTCCGCTTCTACAATAACTCCTTCTGCATTATAAACCTATATCGCGTAGTGTAGAGCTTAAATACGCATTATTATTGTATGTACACTGTTCAAACGAATTCATCGTAAAATAATAAGAAGTATGAAGCACGGCGAGGAGCAGCAAAATTTCATTAATAATGGGTTTTGAACTTTAACATGTGGTCAGTTTTTGATGTGTATCATTCTGACTTCAACTGTACCTACATTAAAAAATTTGAAACGTTCAAAGAATACTGTAAAACAAAATGTTGAAACACTTCAAGATTGTCAAAATAAAAAATTTTCAATCTTTAAAAGGTACTCCAGTAGAAACTTCGAAACGTTAAAAATTGTAGAAGAGAAATTTTTTTAAACGTTTAAACTCCGTTAATACACGAAATTTAAACCGTTTAAAAATGGTTAAAATACAAAATTCTGAAGTGTTCAAAAATTACTAAAACAGGAAATTTTCGATACGTTTAAAAGTTTAGAAAGTAGATTTTGCAACATTTTAAAATTGTAATACAAAATTTTGAAACCTTTAAAAGCCACTGAAGTAAAAAATTTCGAAACTTTTGAAAAACACTGAAACTTATAAAATCCTAAATAAACTCCATTGTTATTCATTAAAATCTTTAATTGTTTGCATAAAAAACCTTACAATTCAGGATGCTTTGTATTGCGTTTGTAAATGCACTCAAGTTCATCCTAGAGGCGGTCATAGATAAACGTACGAGTAGAGTTTTGGCATTTTAAATGCATTTGTCTTGTTTCAAGACCATTCAGTTTTTACAGTGTACATAACATTTGTAAATGTTCCAAATCGAGAAATGTTAGCGAGTAAAGAGTAAAGTGTATTTACTTTTCTTCGCATAGTTTTAAAAGGTTTTTGTATTAATTTTATATCGCCATCGCAAGATACGAAACCCATTCAAAGGTGAAATATTTCTCTTCCAATTGTGTACTGATGCAATCCATATCATACATGTATCCATGTTGTTTTTTTACAAGGAGAGTGAAACAGTTTTGGATGGGTTTTTCAATACAAAATACAATTGAAAACTTTAACCGTTTTTGCACACAAGTATGTTTCTTCCACCGGCAATCTTTCCTGACCTAGCGTTTTCTTATGTGGACAGATTTAAATCATCAATCTAAAGATATGATGTGCGAGGGAATTAATGAATGAGGAATGGATAGGAAAGTATGAGCAACCAAATCGAAATTTTTCATAGGACTTCCTTCCTACATACATGTATGAATAACATTTTACGCACCTTCTCAGCCATTTTCCCATTTTGTCTACGTTTATTGGCAGTCAAATAAGTTTTTCATGTTTTGCATTCAAATTGTGAACTCACTTGGAAAAGGTTTGTACAAGATTGGTAATGGTTGGTTTACATTGATTTCAAACCGGGAGGTATAAATAAATCAAATGTGGAGCTGGAGTCGAGCGGAGAAAAAGTAGTAGGAAAATGATTGACTGTGAGTCAGGCGGCAATTTGGTTCAATTTCATTTCCTTTGAAAAGGTAAAATTGAAAAACTTGAGTTGTCCTTGGAGAAAGTTCAAGTGAGATAAACACGACAGTGTATCGTAAAAAAAGTTAGATTAGCAATAAAATAATTCCGTGAACATCAACACGCTATTTTTGCCCTTTATGTCCTTATTTTTAAATTTTGAGAAAGTTAGGGGGACAGAGTGAAAGTAGAAAGTTTAAGTTGAAATAGAGAGCATGAGTGGAGGAAAATAGTTTCTCAGTAAGCTGTTGATAATACAATTTTATTGGTACATAATAGAATTACAGGAGAGAAATAAATAGATGGTGAATGTATCAAAGGTGTATCAAACCAGGGGCGTACCTGAGATGGAAGCTTGGGTGATGAAGCACCAGAATTTTTGCAAAAAAAGAGAAAATTGCTATTTGCTTTCTACAAGTTTTAACTTTCCAAAACAATCTTTTCAAAAAACTTTCACTCGAAAAATGACTTTAAAAACGTGAAAAAATTCGCTTTAACATTACACTACCCCCCTTAATTCAGTCCCATGTACGCCCCTGCACCAAACATATAAAATCTATACTGTTTTCTCCTAGCCTAAAGGTTACTACAATATGAACATTCTGCGGTTGTATCTATACTTCTTATACACGGTAAAGATTAGGGTTTAGAAAAATTCTTGTTTCTTTCTCCCTCAGCATATGACATACTGTAAGAATTTGTAGAGGGAAAGTCTTACACATTTCTCTAATTGAGTTACAATGTTCATGTCGAAGTGTGCAAAGCTAGGTTCACGAGCTCCAGTCGGAGCAATAAGAGTTAGTTTCTTACTGGTTTCGTTTCACTTTCCCAGAAAGAGAAAGCATTGGAAAGAAGAGAAACCTTCTAGCTAAGCCAAACCAAGCCAAGCCAAGTCAAGTCAAGTCAAGGAAAGAATTATCCAGAGGCCTTCTTTTCTTTTCTTCACCACAGAGTCAGAGTCAGAGTCAGAGATAATAATAAAATATTCCTATAGCTGTAGCTATCTAGAGACAAAGCCCAAGACCAAGTCAATGCCAAGGTGCCTCACTTTCAGGTTCTGTTTCGTTACCTGAGGCATCGCTTCCACTATCTCGAATCTAGATGTGTAGATATAGATACCTCTACATGATCGAACCATTTTCTCGCATCACATCGTCGTCATCAGCCATGTCCTTGCGACATTTCTGTCCTTGTCTAGCTCTCACGTACAAATTCACATACACATCATGCAAACGGGAAAACAGAAAAGCCCTGGACGGGATTCTAGCCCTGGCCCTGGCTCTGGCTCTAGCTCTGGCTTGATTCTGGCCATGACCATGGCCCTGGCTATCATTATATCCCCAATATAATTCATCCATGATTTCATATTCCACCTTCAGCCTTCTAAAATATAAATTTTATAGTTGGCATGTTCCTCGCCTATCAGTATTTGTTGAACAGTTGTTCCTCGGCTCTTTCTCTTTTCTCACTAGCCATCTATAACTCTGTCCCTGTCACATTGTCTTAACGTCCAGGTCCATAAATGATGACAGAGAATTTGGTTCGGAGAAAGACGAAGGGAATAGAGGAGGGCAACTTATCGCAACACCTCCTTTCACACCCTGACTCTGTGTCTCTCTCTCTCTCGCGTTCTCTTTATCCAAGCCTTTGCAACGGCATGCATAGAATTTCGGTTTGGTTCATTGCAACTGAGGTTATGTAGCTACCTAAGATGAAAATGACACGGGCAATATGATCGAGAAGTAAGTAGGTGTTAGCGGTAGGTGCATTAATGGTATGTAAGAAGAGAATGCGAAGTCGAAGGATGGTGGCGGTTGGCGTAAGTTTTTGTAAGTGGAAAGGGTAGAAATAAAAAGTGGAAACATGAGGACTAGGAACAGGACAGCGACAGGACATTCGAGGCAGGTGAAGTTTTTGTCGTGTGAACGGAACCTTCCAATATAGAGAAACGAGGAACAAGAACAAAAGTAAGGAGAATGAAAAAGGGTTAAAGATAAGAGAGAGAGAGAAAAGGATAGAGAAAGTATTCTAGTATTCGACAGTATTGAATTCAGTGAGGAAGGCTTTCTCTTTTTAAAGGGAAAGCCGGGTCGGGCCATGGAAGTAAGTATATCTATGGGGGAATATTTAGAGACTACACTTCTACTGAGTAGCGCCCGCAGGATTTTTTTCCGCCCTGGCCTGGATAAATAATAAATCGCGTCTTTTTATGTACATTTAAACAATTACGTCTCGCTTGTGCAAATTATTCAAAACACTTAAAAACAAAACAAATGTTCAAAAAATGGGCATTTTGGTCCAACTGAGTCTTAAAAAAAATTCTGCATCTGCTTTTCTGCAAATTTAACAAACCGGGTGTTTTTGTGTAAAACTTAAATAAGGCAGTGTATTTTTAAAAATCATTAGTAGGTCAATGACTACGTGGCCTACGTCTATATACGCTACTGCTTCTACCCACTTGTCCCATGGCACTGAGCTCAACTAACCCATGCCATACTTTCTCTTACTTACTTTCTCCACACATTTTATTTTCTTACATGTAAAATCATGTGCTCATGTACATAAGTATGTATGCGCCCTATTTGTTTCCACAATTCTCTTTCCCTTCCCTATCAGCATACTATCTCCCTACCTGGGCATAATATGTAGAAAAGTCTGAAGAGAGCCAAGAAATGACATGTAGTACACCATACGCTTGACTTATCCGCTGTCTCTTATCCTGCATAATATAATAGGAGCAATTCAGTAGCAATTCAATGCAACTTCAATTTCTCTAAACCAAACCAAAGTCAGGAGGAAAGCTCAAGCCGATGCAAAGCCAAAGCCAAAGCCAAAGCCGCTCCAGAAAAATCAATCAGAGTCAGTTATACAGTGCATTTCATTACACGTACAAACACCATTGCGAGCACGGAGCTCTCTCCCTCTCTCTCTTGTTTTCCCCATTTTCCTTTTTCCCCAATCCATTAAAATCGTTTTTCAAAAATTCATGATTCTCTGTTTCCTCCTTGCCTGTCTGACTGCCTCAGTGCTACTACCACTGACATTACCATTCAGATTGCCAATACCAATAGGAAAACCAAAGCCAAAACCAACCAATTGAATGGAGAAAGTAGAAAGTACTGATTTCAAATGTGGACATTTTGTCTGTGTGAGGGAAAGCACGGTTGGGTAGAATTGTCAAGGTAAGGAGGTAGGCAGTAAGGCAAGGAGCGAGCAGGGGAAAGATTGTTACATTGGAATATTGGAATGCAAAGTGCAAAATGCAATCGGTCCCTGAAAACAAACACGGAATATTCAAGGAATGTTCGTATTTAATCAATTGGTTTTTTGAATTCGCTCCGACTTCGGTGTTGGCTTTTGCATATCCTCCTACCCACCTACCTACCTGTCTGCCTTCCCTTTTTCACTGTACCTCAAGGAATCTGTTTTTTCTCTCTCAATGTAAGGAATTGCATTGGTCTCCGTGGTATGAAAAATATCAAATATTTTCACCCTGTACTTAAATTTACTGGCCGCCATATCATTATTTATTATAGTGTTTTCTCTCTCTCTCTCTTGCCCTCCATAATATACTTATAGAGAAAATTGCAACTGCTATTTTGTCAATTTGACAGGAAATTCAAATTCTCTATATTGGTCGCAGGTTGGTAGCGTGCAACGTTGGGGGGAGAGGTATAAAATTTGTCATCACTTTCTTATGCTATTGCGAACTCATGCTATTGTCTCTACCAAGTCGATAACAAAGTGTAAGTATACACAGCATGAAAATGTGAGTGGACACTGTTTAAAATAAAATTGGAAAACTCTTGTGGAACAAGTTGCTGATTCCCTTTAGTTCTTTCTCTCTTGCTCTTGTACCTACATTTGTTCCGGGTAAACGGCAGAAGTAATGAATAAATCGAAAGTAGCTAGAGAAAGAGAGGGGGAAAAAACAAACTGGGGTTTTTCTAGGCGTTTATTCTATTCTTTTAGCACATTGAAATGGTCGTAATGCAATCTAATATGGAGAAAGTCTAGCTGTAGAAGAGTTGAGTAGCACTGGGAGTAGAGGTGGAAGGTACATACCTAATAAAGTTCCATGCAATATGGAAATAATTCTAGGTTGCGAACGAGAAAAAACACGCAAATACTTTTAGGTTTTCTCAAGGTAGATTACAATGCTGATAGCTAACCGACAGACTCACTTGGAAACGATAGTAACCACTCAGCACTAGAAAGAGAAAGACATTTTACTCCACTTTCCCTTACCAGTTTGCTTTGTCCTTTTCCCTTCCTTTTTTTCTTACTTTACTTTACCCAGTAACATACTTTCAACTGTGTGCTTAGTGTATCAAAGCAAAACTTAAACTCAACTATTTCCTCCGTCCCCTCTATCTTCGTGTCTGTATGCTTCCTCGTTTTTATTTGTGCCTCTTTCTCTTTCCCACTGCCCAGTTTTCTCTTCTTGCTTTCTCTCTCTCTCTCTCTCTCGCTTTCTCCCCTTCATATATCCTATGCAATCAATGTAACTTGAGAAGCAACAAATCCCTACAGAAAGAATCTAGAAGAAAACGTTTCCTCAATAATCTAATATTAAAGATAGATAAGTCTTACAAGAACATGAGAAAGAAAGTTACTCAAGAGAAAGTATGAAATGAAGAAGAAGAAAAATGTTTTTGTACGTATAAGGTACGGTGTAAGGAACAGGTTTCCTTTAGACTTGGATTTCAGACAGTAGGCAAACCCCTATAGCTTTTATATTCTTTTTAACCTTGACTTTCTCCAAGTCCTAGTTCCACTTTGGGTTCCCTAGTCCAAGTTTTTGTTCTCTCTTGGATTACGATTCAAATACAGATTGACCAAGCCTAAGCCAAAACCAAAACCGAAGTCAAAACCAAAGTATCTTCAACTAGAGGGAAAGTGACTCCCACGGATGCTGAAGAACTATCATTGCTTCCTGTTTTAAACTTTGAGCAGGGAAATGCTACAAAGGTAACTTGTACTCTTCAAGTTTTTGTTAGACAGGGAGAGAAAGACCATGTTCAAGTGGAAGGAAAGGACAAGACAAAGACACTGGAAGTGCAGACGGAGACGCAAGAGAGGAAAATTGAAGAGAACAAGAGCATCAGAGTGACTGTTGTTGACTCAGGTAAATTCCCAGTCAACTTTCTCCATTGTTTTTAGTAACTGAATAAAGCAGTATTTATTGCCTAATTGTATTTGAGCTGCACGGTTAAACTTTTACTCGAGCTTTTAGGGGAAATTAAGATGGTTCTCTGTTGGAAGAGACGATACAACTTTCGATACTCCGATACTTCGACTTTCCATCCACCTCCACCCTACTCCCGATCCGATCCATGCCACCAATTTTTAACTTTTAATTTCTTCCGAAATTCTGTATCACTAACTTTCCTCATTACTTTCTCTTCCGTATGTATGCTTCCATTTCTTTTTACGAGTCGGAAAAATTAGACATCATATTTCCAGTAGGTGGAGGATCTTTTTCTTTTTTATTCATCACTACACTAGAACTACACTAGGGGGTGAGAGGAGGAAATGAGTGATGATTTCACGTACCTTGATCAAAAATAAAGATGTAAAAAATTACTCAAAAAGTCATTTCGAGTGAATTAAACTGATGACAGTTGATGACACAATACTTTCTCCAAGTACGTAACTTTCTCCCACTTCTATCCAAGTCTATGTATGAAAGGAGAGGATTTCTCCGTATGGAAATAAAACTTCCCCGCACCACCTTCTTCCTTTCTTCCTCTTGGGTTTTTGGTCAAATCATAGTTTGTTTATTTTATAGCAACCGTATTATTTTCTCTTCTCCTCCACGTAGTTAGTTTTAGCAACACCATAGCAATATTTGATTGAGAACGAGACGATAAAGGCAAAACAGGGACCACGAACCACATTGATGACATGGGGCGTACGTGTGGATTTGGTTCGGTTCAAAAACACTGACGTCAACAAGTCTTGGGTCTTGTCATGTTGTCACCATGGTTGTATCAACGTAGGTTTGTTGTGGAGCACAAATAATTTGTTTATACCTCGAATTTCATAGTAAGTACACTATACTCTTTAACCGTGCAAATGTTCAACAGCTTAAAAGAGCTTCCCCTGACTTTTCCTTGGCAGTAGTTACACATAAGAAACAGCATTTCGGTCGATTTATACAAGTACGAGAAGGAAAAGGATTTAAAGGAGGAAAAAAGAAGAGGAAAAAGAGATAAAGAAAAGGGGAAAGTGATAAAATGATCAAAGGATGGAATCCAGGATCAAGGATGTTGTTAGAGAAAGTGGATGTTGTTGTTTGTAAAAATGATGTTGTTTCTCCTGACTTTCTCCTTGACTCTCTGTGCTGCCTTCATGAGAGAGTGAGTTTCTCCTTGCCAACAACGTTTACGGTGAAAGTTGATAAGTACTTGGGGGAAAGTAAACTAAAGAGTGGATATGGAGGAGAAAGCGAGACGTTCAGGAGGAGAAAGTCCAGTTAGCTGAGCTGCTGAGGGAGTAATGAGAACAACTATTTAGACAATTGAAGAGGTGGATTTGAGAACGATTTATAAAGTCATGCTTTCCTTTGGGAAGGTATTTATGGACTGCGGGTATTTAGACTCCCGGCGTGTGAAAGCCAAACTTACCCGGATTTACCTTACCCCGCATGTCCCATAATAGCATCATAGTCTAGGCAAAGGCATAAGCGAAGGCAAAGGCAGAAGCAAAAGCAAAATGCAAGCAGATTGATACACGACCAACGTCTTGGTTCGGGAGAATTGGTGAGCCGGAGCTCCGTTACAGAACTAAACCCCATGCTTTCCTATATTCTCCCTTAGTCGAGGCATATATCGAGTTGCTCTCACATGCATATATTCCCTTGTATGTATTTGCAAATTCCTCACATCTTTACACAAGGATACCTACACCTACACCTTACCCCAACTTTAACTTGACTCATAGTTTACGGAGAACAAGTTTTGCTTGTATGGTTACACAACCTAATCCATTCTTTCCAGTTCACATGAGAAATCCTGTAAAGTGAAAATGCCTTCTAACTTTCTCTCTATTTCCGTCTCTCATCCGCACTCACACACATTTAGTAACATTTAAAACTTGTTTATACCATTTGCATTGAGGTTCTCTTGCTTTTTCCCGATCTCACATTCTCCTTCGATTGTAATGGGTTTCTAATCTATATCTTTGTAGACGTACAGGTGTACCTTCTGCAATTTTTAAACTCAAGTCAAGTCCAATCGTAAAAGGTGAAGTAGAATCAAAATCTCAGCAAGTACAGGTGTCCATCTTTTAAATATTTCTGTAGTAGGTGGTCACAACTCATGAATCTAAAACGCCAAGCTAGGCAGGAATCCGAGTTTATATAATTTTGATTTGAAAGAAGATAAGATGCGTCACTGGCTCAACTAAAACTCTTTAAAGGTCTAAAATGTATCTCGGAGTTTATGAGAAGCTTTCAATGAGTTTTGGATGCGCTTCAAATTTTAAAAGATGTTTAAAAACTGCTAAAAGCAAATTTTGAAACGTGTAAAATTTTACAATAAAA
>JAAXYX010001781.1:0-20671 GCA_036851915.1 Ptenothrix huangshanensis | reverse complement strand
GCATCTCAAGTATTCTCAAGTCACCTAAAGGCTATCTGCAAATCTAAAATGAGTCTAAAGCGCATCGAAGAGAGAGGGTATCTAAAGTGTGTCTCACAGTAAGATATGTATGTATTTTTAATGCGTTTGTGATGCTCCTAAAGTTCATTCTAACTGCAAGCAAAGAAGATTGTTGAACTAGGAAATTTTAAAACATTTACAATTTGTTGAAAAAAAATATTCTGAAGCTGTAAGAAGTGTCGAACTAATAAATTTTCGAACGCTTTAGAATTGTTAAAATAAGAAATTTAAAAACGTTAATTTTTTTTAAATATAGTAAACCTTGAAATGTTTTAAAAGTGTTACAATAAGAAATTTTGAAACGTTGCCTTTTTTAAAATAGTAAACCTTCAGTAAATATTTCGAAATTGTTGAAATAAAATTTTTGAAGCGCTTAAGAATTATTGCTAAAAAAATTTGAAACCTTTAAAAATGGTTAAAATACGAAATGAAACGTTTCAAAGCTGTTAAATAAGGAACTTTGTAACGCTTGAAAATGTTTAAAATAAGAAACTGAATCGTTTTAAAATGGTTAAAATTCGAAAATTTGAAACGTTTAGAAATTGTTGAATAGAAGATTCCACAGTCCAGGATGCATCCTAACTGCGTTCATAATTTCAGTAAATACGAGTATGTTGTTTGCGATTTACATGCATTTTTCTATATCTAAGATTCCTAAGTTTTGACAATGTATGAAGTTGAAGGCTTCTTCTAATATTCAATAAGAGCACGTTACCCACCTAGAACTAGAACTATCCTATAAGTTCCGTGACTAGAATGTTTCCGGATAGTAAACATACTATCAAACCATACGCTACTACATATGTATATTTATTCGTGGAGGTACAATAAATTCAAATACATGGATGCATAATCAGGGAAATAAAAAACTACGTTCTTGCTCCTATCGTGCCCTTAAAAGGGATTACAACTTGTTTTTTATTTAAATTATAGCTGTGTCACGTTAGTTTCATACATGCTCCTAGGCTTATACTTTGCACACACAATATATTAGTCATAAATTGTGATTGATGTGATTCTTGTGTGGGTGTTCTGGAAACTACCTTTAATGGGATGCTTTGAAATCATTCTTGGATTGTACATATACGCAGTTGACGGTGTTAAAGTGGACTAAGGGCAAGGTAGAAAAACATTCTACCGACAAGAGTATATACATTTGGAGGTACGTAACGTGTATAGCTTTTTTATGTTTGTTGTTAGATTAGAGCCCACAACTGAGTGGGGAACAACTCTCGGGCCTTTCGGGCACTATTACAAAGTGTGTTTTAAAAATTGAAATATTATTTTTTGGTCTGTAGTTTAATACTGAATGAAATACTTTGTGCAAGAGAAATGTTATGGGTATGTGCATGCACAAGTAGTTATTGTTATTGATCTTGGTTCCTGAAATCTCGAATGTTTTTCTTTCGTTACCTACATAACTGTAATTGCATGTCGATTGTGTCCAAATCCAAGTAGGTACCTACATACCTATGTATACAGACAATTACGTAGATACTTGTAGATGCGTACTATATATGTACATGGGCAGAATTTAGGGATGATTATTTAGCTTCTATGTATACAAATAGAATAGAGATACGGAGTGGAAGTAGAGACTAGAGAAGGCGGGTGTTGATTGAGATATTCATTGGGTTATGGTATGGTTTTAGGTTCGGTGTGTGGATTTTTCCTTGTTGCTATACTCAAGTTGCCTTTGCTGTTCCTACGGAGGGATGAACATTGGTAATTTTGCCATTGCTCGTATAAAATTGGTGATTTCGGTCCCCCAACTATTTGATCCAATTGGTGAAAATCGTGAGTATGAAGACCAAGTATTATTTAGACGATGAATACCGAGACCGAGGCTGAGGAACATGAGGATGTTTGATGGGTTAAGGATCTAACGAGCCACCATTGAAGGGAACGTGAGGAGAATTCTCAAACAAATTATATACTGCATAGTCGTCAGATTTCCAACATTTAGGCTCCGACTGGACATTTAGATACACTCCATGACTCAGTACAATACTCACTCATACATTCCATCAAGTTAGTAACCGCTTTGATTGGGTCCATTGAATATTTCCCTGTTGTCTCAAATCTAGATTACGCTTCCGGCATTCCTCCCTCCATCGCTCCGAGAAAACACGTATGCGCGTATAGATATAGCAACAACCAACTATGCAGTTTTCCTTTTCTCCCGCTTCCTCATTTCGATTTTCCCCATATCTTTTTTCTAAGCTATTTAATTTCGGTTTTACGCTTTTAAAATCCTGGAGCGGAGAATGTCACGTGTTTTAAATATAAATGTGTGGTGGAGAGTAATATATTTTTAGATTTCACGAATCTACCATAATTTTGAAGACCAACTGTAAAATAAAAAAAACATGGAATATATTTTTGGAGGGCATTTTCAGACCAAGACCAAGACCAAGACCAAGACCAAGACCAAGACCAAGACCAAGACTAAATTCAAGACGTGACTGTGACAGTGGCTGGAAATACTTGGTGGAGTTGATTCAGTACGGGAATTTCCTGACTCGAGAAGTTACTGCTGGGAGTATGTAGGTTATGTGCGCTCTACATTCTACCCGGGCCCGTTCCCATTTCTGCCAATTCACACGTGCTGCGGGTAGCTGTGGGAGTGTGCTTCGCTCACTTTCCTCTCGCTCCGATTTCGTGGGTGGGCATACGTCATACTTGACATTGTACCAAGGAGCCCAGCCCTTTGCCTCTTGTGCATGTATTCAAAAATCCAGGTCTGATGAACTCGTCCTAAATCTAAATCCCGAACTGGTTTTCTTATGGATTCCAATCCCAATGAATTCTCTCACAAGCTAATTTTTACCATTGAAATGGTACTCACGTAAAGACTTTCTTAGAGGTTCTTATCGACGCAAGCTGATTGAGCTAGTGAGTACATATTATAGAGGTTAAGCCCAATTACTGATCACCATTACCATCCGTATTTGATTTGCAGTAGGAGCTAAAGACTCTAAGGCCAAAAGACATTATACTATTAGACGGTAGCTGACTCGAATAAACACTTTCATATTCTACCATCCCATTATATGCAGTAGGTTTATAGAAAAATCCAAAAGCTCTCACTCCCAGAACGAGCAGTGGGTATCCTCTCAATCATGTTCAGTAATGTGTTCTGACTGCCTTGAGGATTCAAAAAAATGGTGGAAATATAACTTCCGGGCTATCCAGACATAACATGATTTATGCTGATGAAAATCCATTACTAATGCATGTAGACCAAATATAGCTACTACATACAACTCAACTACCCCGAGGAATACAAATGTGCCTAGGAAACGTGCATCTAAATAAGAAATGCTAGAGGCATTTGATTATGAGGAGTGAAATAAGAATCCTAGGGTAGGTAGATACGAAAGAGCCGCTTCTCTTTGCCGTTTCTGATTTGCGATATTGCAATTTACATGCATTTTTATACTGCATTTGCCATAAAAGTGTAATAAAATAATCAGGATTTAATCAGAGCCTCAAAATATCTTGCACCTCTTAATGCTGCTCCACCGTAATTTACCCTCTGCATGTGCACACCTTTCAAGCATTTAAATGCAAACAGATGGGGCCTCAAGGTCAACTCATCGTAGCGTGAAATAACATTGCCAAATAGAAGAAAAAAAAAGTTTGATAATTAGTTAGAAGTCATAATTAAGTGTGTACATGTACATAGTTGTTGATTTTTGGTGGCTGGTGTTGTGTCTGAGTGTGAAATTATTTCTTACTGTATGTAAGTACACCTCAAGAGCTATTGCCTTTGTTTTTTTTCCACTATTTTCCGCCTTTGCTTTTTCCTTTGCCTTTGCATTTATACACTTAACCTAAACCTTTCTACAAGCTACGAAAATCATTATTTCATTTCATGCGTAATCCTCCAAGCCGAATGATAAGTCACAATTAAATAATTATTTATGCTTTTCACTTTTAGCTTCTATAAAAGCTTTCGAGTTTTTTTACCTCTGCACTTGAGCAGGAAAGTGAACAATGGAATCGAGAGCCGAAATCAGTATTTACAGTACCTACAGTACAGGTATAATCCCTCTTGTTGGTAGGAGATTAAGTATCTGAAATGATCGTGGGTTAATCTGTATGATCAATCATCTTCAGTTTTACAGATAATTTTCACCTTAAAAATGACATAAATGAAGGACGAAGTTGAAGTTGTTAAAAAAATGTTGTTAATTTTGACTGTAAGTAGTATGTTCCGTATTTATGTCAGAATAAAAAATGGGAATTAATTGAGATGGGAGAGATTACTATTTTTTCCAGGGGTATAACGTTACGCTCTCACCGTTGCTTTGTTTGTGCCACGAAGATGTCTGCGGATCCTCTATAAACTACGAACGACAATAATACACTAAACTGCGCTGATGACAGTTTTTAACTTAATAGCGGCATTTACTGTCATTCTCGTTTCTCTAATACACTAGCGTGATGATATGGAATCCTATAATTAAAGAGTATCGAGATGGATACAGTTACCAACGTGCTCCAGTCCAATATAATTACTAGTACATGCCCATGCAGGTTCAGGTACGCATCCGCATAACACAGGTAATAGCACCCTTAGTGGACCGGGTAATGTAAATGCCAATGTTGCAAAAATAGCAATTAATTACTCTTGTCTTCAATTTGCTATAATTACCTATCAACATTGATAATAATACTGCTATTATTTTTGTTACTGAACCCCGTAATTTCACATCATACCGGAAACAGAAACTGAAACGCAATACTTGTACTATTCCTTTTCTCTAATAACAAACTAAAAGTATTTCAATTGTCTCGTATCAGTCACACAATGGGGCATTGTATGTATGTGTGTATTAATGTATTCTATATATACCTATATATGTAATACTATGTATGTAGGCTGTCTATGTTTTCTAACGCTAATATTTATTAGTCACCATTACGTTCTGCTTGAGCAACGTTGCGAAGCTATCCTTGTTTTCTTAGCACAGGATGCATGCCTTCAGCTCTTTACTTACAGGTCGCGTGTAGATGTACCGGGTTACCAAAAGTGTCATGTGACATGTCTACCTGATTAAATTGCGAAAAAATGAGCATGAAATTCAAATTTTGAATTTCAAATTTTTCTTCATTAATACATAAGAGCAAGAGGTACCGACTGATTACTAGTAATATGGAATATGACGACGAGCGAAACGACAACGAGTGGGATGTTACATATAATTTTTTATTTATATTCCTATTGTTCGTGACGCAGGAGGTATTCACTTGTTAGCTATTTATTATAGGTAGGTACATATGTATGTGTCAACTCATGAAGGAAAATCAGCAAGTATGAAAAATTGAGCGAATCTACAATCTACAATTTCAAAATTTCTGCCTGGGGATTTTTAAGATGGCTGGGAATATGGAATTATGATGCGGTATGATTCGTGAAATTATTCCGTGGTGACTAATCCGCAAACTTGGGTATCATTCCTCTGCTCTGGTAGATATGCAATATCTGTAATAGAGAAGGCAATAAGTTGCTGCCAAAGTGCCAACAAAGCAATTTTATAAACGGTTCGAATAACGTGCTTTCATAGGCACCTTTGGTCTAATCTAATAATTTATTTACAGAAAACTGTACTCTAAGTGTACGCATGTAGCAATAATTACTAGTCACTGCTAGCTTGTCCATATAAACGATGCCATTTTTGGGCTTGAAACTGTAATGCCCAGTTAAAAATTAAAATCATAAAAGCATTTAGTAATGCTTGGAATTAATTACATGAAAACTAGGATTAAGTTTGCACGAAAGATATAAATGAAAGCAAGTAATGTGGGTCAATTGCTACAAGTCAAAGCTAACACGTTACAATTAAAGTCGATTTTTTAAGAAATCTGTAAAAGTCATTGAGAACAGTAATAACTTTTATGTATTGTTGCCAACTTATTTTGCAAATTAAAAAGGTCAGTTTTTATCAAAGATCGGGTGGACAATGGGATTTAAACTGTGTTGTAATACACTAATCCTTTTTACCTATAGCTTCCTATGTATGCATGTATATGAGGGGTAGATTATGATGTAAGAGTAGGTAAAACCAGTGCTAGTGCTAATGAAGGAATCTCAATCAGTCTGTAAAGATAAGTGGAATTATATCTTATCGAATATCTTGTAATTGTTTAATTTCATTTCGTTTATATGACAATGACACGAGTATGTTTGTAAAGTCATTGAAATCAACTGCTGTGACACAATAGCTGTTGGAAATAATCATGTAATGTAGCATGGTGGAGATATTGAGACCAAGATAACTTACTAATCGCTCAACAAGAACAACTAACATACCTACATATACTACCAGCCTATTTTGAGCTAGGCTAGTGAAATTTTACACCCTAATTACGGGCATTTTGAAATATATGCACTTAAAGTTTGTATTAAAGTTGTGCTAACGATTTTTCCAATCGGTTAATTTATTATTACGAATTTACTACTAACGCTGGTTTTAATGCCCAAGCTAGTTAAATAATACCATACCATGATTCGAATATATGTACTAGTACAATGGAATGTAATGGAATTCTACATGTGTAGATATCAGTATTTTGGAATGGAATGGAATCAAATCCTTGTACGAAGGTAGATTTAATCTTTTTTAAAAAAGATCAATGTTAGTTGTATATCACTTTTGGACATGGTAAGTAATTTATTACATTGAATAATAGGGAAGCGGCAGGCGTGGTGTGAACACTGAACGCTTCATAGGCAAAGCATGAGTTCCGTTCCTGTGTGAAGATAATGGTTGAGCTTCAGTTCAATATAATTATAACAACATCTACTTTTCAATAAGCAAGAAAAATTGGTGTCTCAAGGTCACGTCATTGTGTAAGTAGTTGGGCCTGGATAAAATCATGACCATGATTACATTTTTAATTCAGGCGCGAAGGAATAAATTCGAAAAAATCCCGACAATAATGATAATTCCAGGTTTGCGAACAAAAATTTAAAATAAAATAAAATTACTTCCCTATAATTTACCAGGAGTGAGATGTGGAATAATGTGCACTATCAGCTGATAAGAATAAGATACACAGTAGATAGTCATAGATTACACCAATTTCCTCTTTAAAGTTTCATCAACGACGATACTCTTAAAAAGTTTAATTATTGGTTAAACTCATTCACTCCTTCACTTCCCTGGGATGGAAATATGAAAACTGAAGCAAGTGTGCAATTAAATAGTTGCTCAGGTGTCTTATGCGTATCTATCTTGAGCCAAGTGAAGTTAGTGGGGATTTGAAAATACCAAATTTGTCTGTTATGCATTGGTGCACTGCTTAATTAATTACCTTGTCTCCTTATCTTTTTTGTTTTGTCCTGATTACTTTCAATAGGTATCAGAATTTTATTGTCAAAATTTGAAAGACAAACAACGTTTGCACATCTCACTGATTATCTACTCTGTATCTTGGCAATGTCCATTGACTGATAATGAATGGGTCTGCTGCAGTCTGCGGAAAAATCCAATACATATATTTATAATTATATGTGTGAAAAGCAAATACTGGTATTAGTGTGGTAGTGGTTGAAGCTTTATCCCAAGAAACTGCTTATGTATGTATGTATTAGAGGGAGACAAGGGAAGGTAAGACTAGGTACCTATTCACCTGCTCGTCTACCATGTAGTGTAGTCGCAGTCACATGGTCACGACCAGAAACCACAGAATTCTATGGGGTTTTTTCTACTGCTGTGCGTGTCATTGTAATCTGTACTCGTACTCATATGTCTAGGTTGGTCTAATGTTTTGTCGTTATTTCTGCACGACTTGCTACCTACTTACGTAGAGTTTGGACTGCCGATAGGAGATTTTGCATCGTGATACGTAGATAGATATAATGGTTGCTATTGCTATTAGTAAGGAGGATCGTGTGAGGGAATCAGATTCAGTTTCATTCTGCCTATGCGAATTACAAGAATATGGAATGAGCCACATGTGTATTATGCTCCTATTGTTGGTGTTGGATGGTATACCGGACATGTGTTTATTCCTAGATATGATTTTTTTAGTGCTATCTATTGGTGTGCCTGTCTCTATATAATGTAGATATATAGATATATATTCTACTGTTCCTGTATATTTCCTTGGATTCTACACATGTCTTGGTCTTGATGTTTTAGCTACCCCACCTTTGACCACCAAATGATTTTTTCGTTTCCCGTCGTCTTGCTTATTGTATTGTTTTCTGTAATTCTATGACGTAACCCTTGCTTTTGGGGTTTCTGATTGGGGTAGCCTTTACTTTGAGGCCTTCCTTACACACTACATTGCACTACATTGAGATTTTGGAGGATTGTTCCTCAGTGGTACGAATGCAGATTCTTTTCAAGTATATAAAGCCACCGAAAATGACATTTCAGTATTCAGTTATTCATCTCTTCTCATATTGAAAACTAATCCTCTCAACTCAACATTCCTTTAAACCCTTCTCAGAGTTCCTCCTCAACAAACAAAACTTACAATGGCCAAGTTCGCTGTGAGTTCTGGTTAAATTTCTCTTTTTGTGGTTTTCAAATCTGCCGAAATAATTACATATTATTTTTGAAAATTTATTCAGTAATTCGTTATTTCGGCTGTGATCATTTTAAAGAATTCAAGTCTGTCGTCTATAATTATACTGCATTTCTGCTCAGTGAATTTTTCAACCCTATTTTGTTTTGATTTCCCTTAGGTTCTTGTTGCATTGTTGCTCATTGTTGCCACCACGTTGGCTGAAGAAGTTAAGCCCGCCGCGGAAGAGAAAAAAGATGGCGATCTTCAAACCGCCAGTTCAGCTTTCTATGGTCTCGGATACGGTGGATACGGTTTAGGATATGGATATGGAGGTTATGGTCTCGGATACGGCTATCATGGACTCGGTTATGGAGGCTATGGAGGCTATGGTCACTATGCTGGTTATGGATATGGATATCCAGGCTACAGAGGATATTACGGAAGTTACGGTGGATACGGTTATCCCGGCTATGGCTATGGCTACGGATTCTACGGTTAACAAGTTCCCCCCTTAAAGTCTAATAATGCATTCTTGAAGATCTTCCTTTGAAACTTGTATTTTGTATTCTTTTATTTTATTTTTTACTAGTAACTAGCAATTTTTATACTTAGCTTGGTGCTATATCAATTGTACATTTTTTTAAAAAATTCTCTCCAAGTAATCGTTAGCTTCAAGATTCGTGTTTCAAAAAATACTTAGTCGGTACCTCGTATACTCCAAATTGCCAAATGAGTGAAATTATGTTGAAAATCGGAATTGTAACAATGTCCTATTTTCGACAGAATAGTTTTTAATAACATTTATATGAATTTTGTAAAAAGAACGAAATCAGAAAAAATTTTGTACTAAATTTCAACTTGTCAAAATTTGCGAAATAAATTGTTTAGCTGTCCTGCATTCCCGAGTAAAAAATTTACTTTAATAACAAGTTTTGCATCAGTTTGAAACTTCAATTTACATCTGCCTCGTTGTTTCGTAAGGTGTATACACAAATTATGTAGAACTGTGTTTATACATAAAGGTTACAGTATACATGCCTACTACATATATATAGGAATATAGGTAACTGCCTTTGTACACTGAATACTGTATCATCATTGTCACCGTAGTCTTGTGAATTATGATGCTAATAATATTTTGTTGGGTTATTGTAATACATGGCAATGTGCTCAGAATAGTGTTTTGGCTTTATGAATAAAACATTGTAAAATCGGCATCAACCATCGTTATTGTGAGATGCGGTGAAAAGGACGATGTGGCCATGTATCTACCTTTGTCTTATATGTAGAAGACAAGAAACGAGTGAAAATCTATAGGGCCTCCATTCCTTGAGACTTTTGAATAAACAAATGTGACAAGATACCATTAAACCGAGCTGATTACGGCCGCACTCAATTCATTACGGTGACTGGAATATATAGATAGACCCGGAGATAAAAGATGTAATTTGTCATTGAAGCGGTGACCCTTGAAAAACGTAGGCAGTATCTCCAATAACGACAAAATGAGCACTACTAATATTGAGGGCAACTACGAGCATATATTGCCACCAAGACTACAATTAAGCTCTAATTTGGTACAGAATTGTAAAGTTTTATTTTCTAAATTAATTATGAAAGCCCGGTATTTTTAGGACCATCATTAATGCGAAGGCTCATTATCTAAATCCAAAATAAAGGGATGCATGGGTTGGCATGGCATGGCAGGGCATGGAAGGAAAAAGTAAATCGAATTTTCGTTGTTGGTTGTTGTAGAGAACCAGAAGAGAACAAGGATGGATTACGTGCGTGAATAAAATTATATGAGAGAAAACCAGCCGAGATAAAGTATCGGGATGAAGGAAGGAACGAGATCCGAAAGTAGAGACAGGGCCAGGACTGAAAGCAAATGCAAAAGCTGTATATGTAGACACATGTGTAAAAGAGTGGGGAAATCGGGGGAAAGATGTATACATAATAGCGCGAAGGAAGTTTATCCCATGGGAGTCGTATTCGTTTTCGGAAAGCGGAGAGACGACAAGAGCGGAAGAGAGACGAGCGAAATAGTGGCGAGAGATGAGAAAGCAAAAGCAAAAGTAGTATAATCAGTGGGACGTCGTAAAGTGGAAGTGGGTAGAGAGAGAGAGAGAGAGAGAGGAGAGAAACGGAGAGGAGAGATGGAGAGAGATGAAAAGAGGGAGAGACATATAGAAGGTGTATGTGTATGTACTGTACTGCACTGTAATAACAAAGACTAAACAAAACTAATGCTACCAAAGATAACGGAAAATAAAAACAACACTTGTTTTTGTCTTCCCATACCTGTTATTTAATTTTCTTCAAAATATTCCTTGTTTTTTTCTAGCATTAAAAATTGCAACTGTAGAAAAAAATAAAATGTGCAACTTCATCGACTTTTTTTGCCTGAAGGATGGTAGCATATGTATTGCTCAAAACAAAAAGTACCTAGAATAAATGTAAAACTTGTTCCAAGGATAACTACTAATGTTCCTCTATAGCTATCCTTTACATTTGCTCCTCCCTACCAACTTACCAACCCCTACTACCACTACCTACAAAGCTTCCCGAGTCTTTAAAAAGGTTAATCGCATCAATTTTCTTTCTACTGCCTTTGTGACCTTTGATATTTTTGAGAAGAGGAATGTTTCTATTTATCTGATAGTGAGTAGTAGTAGAGAAGTAGCCATTTGGAGGAACAAGAGAGAAATTGTTCAAGTAAGTTCATACAATCTCCACTACATTCATATCCATAGACGTTCTATATAGAATTACCGCACAATAGCGGTTATAAGAGTAATGCACTGTGCCCACGTGTGCCAAACACCATGCACCACGTCATTCTTTGTACAGAAAAATGGAAGCGGTGTGGAGGAAACAAGGTTCAATTTTTTAGTCTTGACAAAGTACACACACATAGAAAGTAAGATAGGTAATTTTCTTAACGTTAACGCTCACTAACATTCAGCCAGAACCAGAACCAGAACCAGAACCAGGACCAGTATGAGAGACTAAGGAGACTTTACTTGTACTTGTACCTCGTGTCGTACCTACTTGTAGAATTCTGGATTCTTAGAAGGAATAAATTTTTTTAGTGGAGCAGTAAAACATCATCAGAGTAGAATGGAGAGAAAGGAGAGATGAAATTTTCGGGCTCTTGGATGGTCGCTCTCTTGTTCTTTCTCTTGCTCTCGCTGGGAAATGGTAAATGGTAAGCTAGGAAGTTGTAGTTTTAGTTGCTGTATGCAAGTATGTAGTGGCTTTCTGTACTTGTATCCATTTAAGACGGGATAACTCAGACGGACTGATGTAGACCTGGAGCGGAGCGGGTTCTGGTTACGGTTCTGGTACTGGTTCTGGTACTGGTACTTCTATCCTTACTTGTCTGTGTATACACACGTCCCACTCCGAGTGCAAACTCCCTTCCACCGTGAAATGTAATTGTGCCCTTGATAACCATAACTTTTGCTTTGTACTCTCCAGCCACTTCACGTTTATTCCAATTTAGTCGCCCTTTCCCAAGTTGTATGTATTACGAGTGTAGTCTTTCCCTCATGTGTATAGGTACCTTCTATATATCCTCATATCCTTATATAGTGCTATATTAATTCTGTAATAAAACGTGTACAAACTCCTCATCCTTTGCCTTCACAATCTACCTACTTGGTTGTTGGTTATTCCCATGACATGCTGCTATTTTGTTCGACTCCCTCTGTATCTTCTTACTTACCTTCCTATCTGCTTCCCTTGTAATATATTCTTTTATAGTACGTGCGTGTCATCTTTTCGCCTTCGTCTTAAACATATTTCGGGGTCAATAAATATATTAATACGATAATATTAAGCTAGTTTTTTTCATCTTTTCACTTTGCTTCCTTCCTTGTTTCCGAGTTCATTCCGACAAGAAATACATGGAAGGAGTATGAGTATAGAAGAGTAGAGGGAAAAAAGTTGTTTCAATTGAAAGAGAAAGAGGATTTATTAGAAATTGTTTTATGAAACTTTTTTCACCTTGTACTTTGTGCATATCTACTTCAACTTGTGTTTAGAAGTAATGATTTTCTAAGTGCTTGCAACTATCAAAAGCGAATATTACTATGACTACTATCGTATGTATCTACCTTGACGAAATCTACAGTAATAAACATGCACGTTTGAAACGGAAAATTGTTTATTACCTACAGCCTACAGGACAGAGTCCATTTAAATCTTTCCTTCCTTTTTTCCACTACCATGACCATGATGCACATACAAGGGAAAATCTGTAAAGATATTTATCTGAACTTGAATTTAGTCTTTGATTCTATACTCCTATCTTTGCACAGTTTTACTACTGGTCTCTACTACAAGTAACTAGTGAATTTCTTCAGTACGGATACCAAAGCAAATGTAATGTAACCTGCCTATGAAATACATTTTGGACTCAGAGTACTATAACAATTGCGGGTACTTATAAATTGGTTTTGTTGAGTACAAGTTTCTATATTTCTCTTCTCGATGATGTGTTGTGTTGTATCGTTCCTCGTTGTATTTACATGTACATGTATAAGCACTAATGCTAACCCTTCGTTAGACACGCTCAGAAAAACAGAAATCTAAAATATCCCAATTTAAATCCAACTGCACCGACCGAGCAACAACATTAGCACAACTTTATCTACATGTTTAATGTCTATGTTCGTAGAAAATTAGCATGATTAAAGGAAAACAAATTACATTTGAACCCAACAGTTCTCACGGGATTCATCAAAGAGTTCAATGTAAACTCGTTCATATTAATGGAGTAAGAGTGAAAGGGGGGAATGAAGAAGATAAAGCACAGAGATATGTAGTAGAGATATGAGACGAGGAGCTGAGGCATTAGCTCACATTGCATCTTCCCTGCCACCACCACCAACAGTAGTAGTTTTAGATTGCTTCAAATTTTAAAATTCACGTTTCACTAAGAGCTTCAAGTCCATATGGGTTTTATATTTACATATGCATGTCTTTAATTTTCATATCGTCTCCTGTAGATAGGCACGTACATACTTAGTTACATTAGCAAGATTAGGTATTCTACCTTTATGAATTTACTTTTTCCCTTGCCCTTGACAAACGAGAATTAGAATCTGAAATTTTAGAATTCCAAATTCCAAAATTCACATGTAGATTACTAGGTGAAAAAGTGTTTATGCTTATAGTTTAAATCGAAACATTACGAGAAGGAATTTTTGTGTGCTGATAACAGCTATAAAAAATGTTAATTAATCACGTATAAACTACTTTCCTACTCTCACGTTCACGTTCTGTCTGCAATGTTGTACATACATAGATGCAGACAGCAGAAGCAGCAAGAATAAAGTAACGTAAGAGACTGTAACGTAACCCTTAGAAGGTTGAATTGTGTGCTGAATAATGAACAGAATCTAATTACTTTGTCAAATTATCTGAAAATAATGACATTGTGTGAGTCACACTGATAACTGCTAGTGTCTTTTTCCTTCTAATTGTTATTTAATTATAGACACTAATTTAACAAATAACTTACGATTACCTTCCAATCGTTTCCTTGTCCCAGGTATGCACTTTATAATAAAGACTTTCTTATCTCGAATATCATCCAAGGGAGAAACAGCTATACATAGGTATGTATGTAGTTCCTTCATAATTTTATTTAGTCATTCGAGTCGCTTTATTTTTATATGGCGTGCTTACTGGCACAACTACTCCCTTCTTATATAATTTTCTCCTTGAGGTTTTTGTTTTGTTTAATTTGATCTGAATTTGCATTACGATTACGATGTGCTGGGGAAGTGGAAGTATAAACGTTTGTAAGCACCTTTAGAAAATTGAAATTATTTATTTATTAGAAAGGAAACCTGAAATTCGAAATTGATTTGTCATGTTACTATTCAAGGAGGAGTAAAGCACCAATTCAATTCCAATAATGCACCTAATTGAGGTGTATTATTGATTTTCCCTCCTGCCTCAGCGGAGATACATTTTGCATTTATAAAAACATCCTGCTGCGTCAGTTACAAATACGCACAAGTAAATCCAGACCAGACCAAGTCCTTACATTCTACAATATCTGTCACTAGCAAACTCAATCAAAACTTTGGGAGGATAGAGCATGCTGTGAAGTACCTACATGTATAAAGCGTGCTTAACTAGTAATGCAAAAATTACACTTGGGTTTACCTACCCACCCACCTCTCCAAGGATGATTGAATGAATGTGTTTCGCGTGTGCTTTGGTATCACTTGTGTTAGATTATCAGTAGAATAGAATTCAATACTTGCTAGTTGATGATGGGAGAGGTAAATTATGAATGACACTATAAATGAATACATGGCTCTGCTTTTAAATTTTCCAATCGGATATTTATATATTCAGACCAAGTAATGAAAATGGAAAGAAACATGTAGACGCATTTACCAATAAGGAGCTCAGTCCAAGTCTCATCCATTCCACTGCCTTGAAATAACTAACCTAGACCAGTAAGAAAGTAATAGGAACGGTGGAGACAGGTGTCTGTGGGAGTTAGTCCTTGTCCTTAGTTAGTTTTACTCGGTTCCTATGTGTCCTACTTATATGTATAAGCACTCTAAATGGAAAGTCGCGAGACAGCTTCATCTAATTTGTAGTTTTAAGTAATGAGGGACACTCATCAACATCAACCAAGTCATGTGGTTATATAACGAAACGAACGAATGTATGTATGGGTTGAACTTGGACTGGAGGAGGGCAGGTACTCACTTTGAATTCTAAGTAGAAACGGAAAGTCCAAAGGGAAAGAGAGTGTTCGAATCCTCCTATACAAACTATTTGCCTCCACATATGGAGCCTACACTGTAAAAATTGATGTATCTACAACACAAAAAGTCTATTTTATATTTAGCATCTTTATGCACCGAGTAACGTTATAATGTATAATCTCATATTAGCCTAAAGTGTATCTCGCAGTCCAAGATGTGTTTTAGTTTTAATGCGTCTGTACTAAATACTAAATACTAAAATGCTTTTGCATGCGATGTTAGATGCTTTTGTTTCTATTTTAAGACTATTTAGTTTTTACAGTGTACGTATGCTGGTTCGTAACGTAAGTCACTTTCTAATAATGACTATAGCACCATGAGAACGGACGGTCTCCCTGTCCTTGTACAAACTTACAGGGTTTTATCTGTTAAATTATTGTAGAGACGAGGACGGAAAAGGAATTGACTGAAATAGACTACTTGTATTGAACTGAAAAAAAAGCTGAATAGAAAAGGACCGCCAAACAAAAAAGGACCAGTCAAAGTCAAGTCAAATGCACGCACTCGACCCTACAGAAGTTCTCCTTTGTGTGAGAACGAGAAGCGTACAGTGCAGTGGAAAGGGGGAAAAATAACCAGGAGGCAATAGGATCGATAGTTAACAAAAAGTAAAGACTTTACGGTGAACTGGAGGGAAGACCATCACCATACCATACCATACGCCACCGTCCGACTCACACTAACAACCATTGCATACACTTCCAAATTTGATGAACTCTCTCAGCTCACTAGTCCTCTGTCTACTCTCTACTTTTTCCTCTTTCCCGTGTAACTTCTCATCCTTCGCAAAGCATTCGTACTCGTGTACGCATTCACCTTCTTTCACATTACCTTCTCCCGCCTATCCTTTTCATTCCTCTCTCTCTCTGTGAAGACCAGGCTTTTATCTGGATGATGAAATTAATATGTTTCCCATTACCAAAACTCATGCACCTTCCTCCCATGTACATATGTACATATTGCTTCCTTCATTTCCACTAACGTAAGTATAAGTTGCCATGACTGGATTGGATAGTCTTGGTTTTACCTCGGATTGGAAAAGGAATACAAATCTTAATTTGAAAACGCAGTCCGAAAGCATTAAATCAGACTGGGATTGGGATTTGTACTCGTGTGTATGTAAGTGGTTTAGAAGAGCACCTTTAGAATTGAATGAACAATTAACTTGTAGCACTTCCAGGAGGAAAACTGGTAGTGTAACTACCTACAATCTAATAGATAGCATTTAATGTAGCTTACAAGGTATTTTTGTGTAGATCCTTTAGTAAGACAACCAGAATTGGATTTCTAACCTGGAGATTAGTCATCGATAATGAAGAAGTCAACTTGGCCGAATTGGTTTCGTTAAATAATTAAGATAAGTCAAGGAATACGTACATATGTAGGTACACGGGAGAGAAGCTGTAGCTACCTCAAGTTAGTGCTAATCCAGGAAATTAGTTGTTTCCTTAATGTGGGAAAGACTAGTTGGAGTCTCGCATTGAATGTCTCCAGATTATTAACTCGAACAGAAAAAAAAGTTATTCCTGGGTGACCACGAAATAAAAAAGACTCAAGGGAGGAGACGAGTGTCAGAAAGGATATTTGTCACTGAAAATAAAAGGGAACATGGCAATAAGTGTCGAAACGGATTAAGGGAAAGAAAAGAAGCTTCAATCGTCCTTTCTTTTCTCTCACGCTTTCTTCCCTATCTATTATTATTACCATTGCTATTGCCATTGCCCATGCCATTTCCATTGCCAATGCCAATGCCAATGCCGTTGCTATTGCCTTTGCCTTTGCCTTTGCTATTGTATCCCTCCGAGTCTTAAGTCGGAGCAGGAAGCATCGGGAGTATAAGAGTGTGTGCTGCTACATGTGAAACGCTCAATAGAGACTGGATGTCTGGATGACTGAAACGGGAGACAAAAAATGCACGTAAAAACCGCAATCTTCTTCCCATTGAATGCGATCGGATACGTAGCTGTGGAGTGGAGGGATGCTGCGGGGTATGTGGTGCACGGGAAGTGTTCGGCTGGGTATATGTATGTATGTGGGATTTCGTATAGATATAAGTACCTATACTAATGTAGGGATGAAAGACGGAGATCTGCATTAGGGTCTTCCTTCCCCTATTCTCGCCATCACGATCGCAATCGCACGACATCGGGGAAGAAATCAAAAAGATATGTAACTGACTGAGAAGATGAAAAACTCGTAGAACATTATCGCCACGAAAGGTAGTAAGACGAGTATTTAGTGAGTGAGGGGGGAAGTTGTGGGACAATCTATACGTGTATATATACCATTAGAGAAATGGATGTATGCCAAGGTGTTACTCAGACTGAGGGCACGACTGGTAGACACATGTGGACAATATACATGTTTTTCATCAGCATTCCTAATTTCCTTGAGTCTGGTCGTGTAGCGAGAGAGAAAAGCCCTCAATTTTTTGGTTACAGTATCGATGAGATTGGAATGGGAGGAAGCTGATTAAGCAGTTAGTTTCATTTTGTACTTGGTTAAGTTACACATCCAATCTCGTGTCCCATCTATTTTCTATCCGTCCAACAGTTCATCTATCTTTTTCCGCCTTCAGTCCTTTCATTCTTCCTCTTCTACGTCTAACCTCATACACCAACACCTACACTTGATATCATCCAAAAGTCCCTATCAATATACCTATACTCTATACATAGTATGGCACAGTTACTTCTCTCCAGACCTTCTCAAGACTTACTATTAACTACCACTGCGGCACACGCCAATTCCTTGCACTTATCCTACCAAGGGTTTTTTTCTGGATCGGCCAAGTAATTTGTCTACTCATTCTCGGTCTCTTTCCCTCACTCTCTTCTATATAAGGTACCTAGACCTACATAAGTAAGGAGGTAAGTTCCAAGCTCATTTATGCTGTCATCAATTTTACATATAGCAAGCACTATTACACTTTTACTACCATGACCATCGCATCGTCATCATTGCGGCTACTGCCCTGCAGTCAATTCTTGAGTGAGTAAAAATAAAAGAGTTGCCTCAATATACCATCGTTTTAAAAACCGTCACAGTCCTCTCTCTGTACACTTTGTAAAAACTGCTGCATCTGAAGCGCTAAAAACCTACCTTTATTTAATTACTATTTTTTACTGTAATCATGAACGCAGTTAGAATGTTCACAGACACCTTAAATGCACTTTACTTAGGTCCTAAATGTGGTCATAATAATTTTTCTAATGCATTTTTTCCCGGTAAAAGATTCCTTAGTTCTTACAGTGTATTTAGACTAGACCGTGCAGGTAAGGGTTATAATGTTTGCTCTCCGAAATTTTAGTTCAAACTTTGACTTGGTCCATGTGGACACTGAGTGTGTTCTACAAACGGAAAATTGCCGAGGGTGTACGTTTTCGGACGATTTGTGTGAGGAAGGGGCAGCCTCGCGATTTTTGTGTGCTCTTGTGTTGTGTGTACTCATGGAGGTATTCGGACAGGTTGGTCAACAATGGATATCAAGGACAAAGCAAATAAATGGAAGCTGGTGCGGATTTCCCTCCCATAAGTCCAGTCAAATGATACTAAAACGAGCGAAAGTATTCAAACAATGTGTGCTTTCCCTTCCCTTCCCATGCGAACCCAACCTTGCATTTCTTTCCTTTAGAGCTTGAGTAGGTAACACGTAAGGGCAATAAAGGGATAGGAATAGAACAGACGGAAAGATGCACTACATACTACGTAGTTCTATGCTATAATTATGTTGGTACTACAACACTACATTCAGAAATTATAAAACGTGATGATAAGAACAGGATCCATCCTCGGTTCAACTGAGAGACACGAAGCTGATGATAAAACAGCATAAATATCTGTATCTTGAATGGGGAAAAGGTGAGTCAAAATAAAAGGTAATATATGAGCTTAGAGTCTTAAGTAAATAAACTATTGTTGTTGGAACAATAGAGTGGAGTTGGAGCGAGGATGGAAAACTAGGAATTAATGTTCTCTTTTGTGAAGGGTTGCGAACGTGAATGATATAATCACAAGAATATAATACTCTCTCCTTCTCTTTCTCCTCCTACATTTGATTCCGTTTGGGTGGCAGAAAAGGAGATGAAGACCAGGACCAGGCCATCTCAACACTTAATAGAGAATAGGAGGGGGACTCTAAGCCATTAATTTTCATAAAGATTTTCAAAACTTTGTGTGGATTATAAATAGGAGTCTGTATGCAAATCCGGAACGTGGATCCTGTTCCTGGTCTGGTCCTCATGTGGCAAGATTTTTTTGTTTTTATTATTAGTTTTATAGTTTTAAATTGTATCAAAGAATTTCTATAGGGGAGCAAAGTACAGAAGTGGAAGAGGAAAGGTTGAATTATATTTATGTATACACCACCCTAAGCAAGTGAATAGCTTTTACTCTTCTTGCTCATTACTCCACAACGTTCAACCCTTTTGTAATTAAAATGAAATAAAATGTGACCGAATTAGAATCTAAATTTAATTTTGAGAATGATCTGTAATCGTCTTTTGACGTCTTTGGAATGACATGAGCAGGATGGTTGGGTAAAGTAAAGTAGTATAGAAGGAGCATCTGGAAGAAGGATAATTTGATTAAGACAGGTTGTTGTTGGTGGTTGGTGTTGGCTTTGGCTTTGGTGTTTGAGGGAAAGACGTGAGCCCACAGGCAGGGCCACAAATGAGACAGTTGCAACTCTAAATGGTTAGAATTCATCATAACGGAAGAAGGAAAATAAAGGGGGAAATCATGTTCATATTCTCCATTATCATCCTCACAATGACACCAACATAAATATTATGATCATGTAATTCCATGCATTTTATGGCACCCTGCAAGGGCATGCTTCCATGAGTATTTTACTACCCCTCTCCTGGCACTCAACAAAAATAAACTGGGGACGGTACTTGTCATATATACATAAATATAAATATAAATTGTATGTCTGCCCTTCCATTAAATTCTTAATAATGCCATGCAACCCAAAGATATTATGACCTATCCTTGGGTGCATTACAGTGTGTGGAGAAGAATAAATCATTCATTGCACTATGTATGTAGTACGTTTCACTGTAAACAGCATCAGAGGCATTCAGAGGCATCATTTACATTGGTAAACGTGACCGGTCTGAAAAATATTCTATTAGTTTTATCATACTGTGAATGCTCAAGTTTCTGTGCATCGTGCATCCCATGGTTTTGGGTCAGGGTAGAGGATAGGATACTGTCCCACAGGACTTTAAAAACCTACCTCATCAAGTGCAAAGGCAAGTATAAAAAAACACCGTCCACGGTCG
>JAAXYX010001780.1:0-20675 GCA_036851915.1 Ptenothrix huangshanensis | reverse complement strand
GGAATGAATGACGATCATTTTTATGTGTCACAGTATCCGGGGTCTCTTTTAGTTCGGAAGCTATAGCTTCCCAAACTTTGACTTTGATGGGCTATGTCACCATTAGGCGCTCTCCCCCTATGTATATATTTTTTTATTTACCTATTTTCTTTCACTTGATACATGGCGTCAGCCTTTACAACCCCACAAATTACAGCTTAAAACAAAATTCAATGTTTTGGCTAAGATAAGATTTCCTAGATTAAGTTATCAATAAAAAATCGCATGTAGAATGTGTAATTCCACAATAAAAAAACTAATGCCTTGAAGTATTATCATCAGTATCACTTAACACGTGTACCTACATCATTTGGAAACTTGAAATTATTACGAGTGCTCTAAATTATTGCCCGCCCCCGCCCCAAGAAAATAAAGAAAACAAATGAATGTGGAGTTTTAAGAAAAATATTTCCTTAATGTTCGTTTCAATTTAACCCAAAAAATGCAGTAAAAAGATCAACAGGATTAGTATACCTACATAATTATAACACATTAATCGAAATACTGGTATTAAGCATCTCACATTTTCCTCCATTTCTTTTAGTGTCAGCTTCATGTGGTCATTTTCCGTTTTCAACGCAGAAGTGTGTATCTCTAAAACTTTATACTCGGCAACGAGTTGAGACCAGTCGTTGCGAAAGTCATTCGTTGATTTCCATTTGGAATTCGAAGTTGAACTGTCACTCCTGTCACAATTACACTTAGAAATCGCATCACAAATGATTGGGTTTGCAACGTCTGCAATTAAAATCCCAACATAAAAAACATGAATAATTAATTTATACTTCAACATTGAATGCGAAATTACTGAGATAAACTCACTTCTGTTTTGACCTGAAGCCGGTGGTATTAAATCTGAAGACAGAACTGGGGCTGGAGTAGGAACTGAAACTACTGACGGAACTGTTATTGGCGGAACTGGAGCCGCTACCGCCGGTTTCTTCCGACGAGTTTGCGGTGTCTTGGAAATTCCGGTTCCGGGTTTAATCACTGCAAATTTATTTGAGGATTGGGCAAGACTTTCATTTACAGGCAGAACGATTAGCTGATCGGAATTTGATTGCTGTTTCTGTTTTAACTGATTCTCTCTCATTACTTTAAACCCTGTCTTCAGTTCTGCTGCAGTCACCACCATGATGATTTTATATCCGTAGCTTTTTGTATATTTATTACTAATATTAATTTAATTGATTATTTCCAAAACTCAGATTAAGAATGATATAATGAAAGTAATCCTAAAGTTAAATGCCCTCATGGTCCTGCGGCTGGAGCAAGAACTAGAAACTAAGGGATGACTACGGAAGATGCAATAATTTTATGCTCAGCTGGAAACTAACTGAATATTGAATAAAGTATAGAATATTCAAAAACTGGAAGCCATTAAGTATATATAGACAGCTACTTTTAAGTTTTATCAAAATAAGTAAATGCTAGAAAGATAAAAGATTATTATCAGTATCAGCTGACAGAATCACTCGACCCCAAAATAAAAATTATGCGCACCCTCGACCTTCGATCACGACAACCTTCACATTATGCATTCAATATCGGCATCGTAATTATCCTACTAATGTATAAAGGAAAAGAAATGCAAGCAACACACCTTTATCAAATCGATAATGACTAAAAAGGAAGTAATTTATTGGAAGTCATCATATTAGCAAAAGATATACGCTACCTACTTTATGATCTGAGCAAAGCAGTTCCAGTTAATATAATATCAAACCGAGCAAAACATTTCCACTAGCTCTCATGGGTAGTGTAAAAATTACTTGTAATTGTAGCAAGTAGCTACATATGAGTATAAAAGTAGAAACTTACACTTTGTATATGAAAAAATTACACGTAAATGAAGAAATACATACTGAATCAACAAATGTCTCGATTTCCTAATACCTAATCATGTTTTTTATCACTACAAAACAATTCCGGGACGTGATTTGGTAATGGAATGGCACGGCATTGGTAACAATTTAAATAATCACTAATTCAATTTAATCTTAAAATCAGATTAAAATGCTGCAGGTTGTGAAACTTATTGGTTAATAGCTACTACAATCAAATATCAGAAAATTCCGTTGTTCGTAATTCGTAACTGGAAGTTTTGCAAGTTTAGACTTGATTCTTTTTAAGCTACACGTTTCACTTTCGACTGAATGTGGGCCAAACAATAGATGACGATGATACTGAAGTTGGTGTTACAATTACGAAGGGTAAAAATGAGACGAAAAGTTATTAATCATTGTTGTAACTAACTGTCACCAACAATAGCAGCTTCTCACTATCACCCACTACTAAACTAGGTAGGTATTCATTTATTTATCGAGCTTGAAGCTGCTTCCGCCTCCCTCGGAACTTTTCTTCCATTCCTCGCTTTAATCGCTTTTTTTGCTCATCTGAGCATCGGTAATTGTGGAGATTTTTATACACCGTTTTTCGGAAGTGTTCCTTTAAGCTTTGATAAGTTCTTTCCTCTCCCACCTGCCATTGCATTATATGTAACAATCAATTCAATTAATTATTATACCAAAAGGTACTAATACTTAAAACAAGATCACCCACGACCTGCACGCAACATTACGAATACAGGAAATTTAAAATGGCAATCCCACCTTTGCTTCCTCCATTTGCTCCCAAATCCTATTACCACCGGTGTAATTGTAAAAGTCGTTGTTGCAAATAAAATCAAGGATAGCTTGACCCTCCTCTATTGTATATGCTCTTTGTCTTTTGCGTTTAGAATTAGAAATTTTGATCGGAAAGGCATTACTCCTCACACCAGGTAACTGTATATTTGCTCCTAGGCTAAAAGGACAAGGGACAAGAAACAAGATAACATACGGTACTTACAAAGTAAGACTGTATGATCAACTCATATGACAAACTTTTGGATTTGGAGCAGTGAATTTTTCAACGATTTTCAATTTCGCTGTCTTACTTGCTAGAGGTTGTAATGGCGGTGCTTGAAGCGGATGTGGTTGGAGCTGAAAGCCATTTACCCAGGTTTGTACCACTGTCGGAAGTGGAACGGGAATCTTTTACTGAATTTGGATTTGAAGTCGAACTTGTGCGAGACTCCGTATCACTTAAGATTCTTCGTGATCGATGGGGACTATTTGCAAGGGGTCTTCTGTCTGCACCGGAAGATTTGAACCTCCTACTCAAAGCAAAACAACACTATCATTTTAAAACAAGGGAAGTAATTTAGAATTTTTTAGTTATTCAAAAATTAAAAAGTAGATACACTATGAATTACTTTGAAAAGTAATCTGAACTATCACTGTCGACAGGATCCTGCACCGAAACAGGTTGTTTGTTAGTTTCTTGATATTCATGTCGATGTCGCTTTGGGTTATTTGCACTGGCAATGCCATTAACATTACCATTGCTAATAACTTGCTCAGTTCCTTTAGTTTTGGAAACAACTGCAATTTTAGCGACGGTTAAATCAGTCCACCGCAACTCTCGCTTGAGAATCTTGTTTGAATTGTATTTTTCAAAGCAGGAACCTCCGAATCTGTTAACAGAGTTTAAATTTTAAAAAACCATTCATAATAAATAACAATCAAGGAGAAAAAAGAAGTCGAAAATCACAAAAATCTTATGGGGACAGTATAATCGTGGTGTACCTGTACTTATTGAGATCCATTACTCTTTCCTTGTTATAACATTCATAAATAAACGAGGGTAAAAATATATCACGCGGTTCCTGCTGGACATTTTTTGGAATAGTTGTTTTCTTCACGTTAAGGTACCAATTGGCATCCAGAATGGGAATTTTGTAAGGGTCATCTTCCTGTGGATCGAGAACTATTCCTCCTGCAAGCTATTAGTCAAAATTAAGTCCAAAAATCAAATCATATCATTATAAATATTTAGTAGCATACCTCGATCACAAGTAGTACGTACAATATACAGTAATCCTGTACGTAACATACATCATGTAATAAAATATAATTTATTCACCTCAATCCAGGTTCTGAGTTCACCAGTACAAGCCTCATCAGGTACGATTTGGAAGACACTAACAGCACTCTCGTGCAATGCAAACACGTCTAACTGTCGCGCTTCTACCATGATTCTCTTCCGAGTCACGATGGCCAATATCTCAAAGGCAAAAGGAGTACTGTGATTTAAGTATGATATGATTTTTTTCCTATTCCGACCCAAATTAATTTCAATGAATCCGTAATGAATGGAGTAGTTTACAGCTTTTCATTTATTTTATCTTCTAAAATTGTACAGGGGTGTCGTCACACCACGAAACCTGACATGGTAATAAAAACTTAATTATAATGCATACATATGTACATCCACAAATTAATAGCATTATAAATAACGAATTTACCGAAACGTTGAACGTATGTTTTTAATTTTCGAAAAAAATCAAAGGAACAGGAGGGGGCATTTTTAAACTGAAAACCTCGTTTCTATAGATTATGATAATAAAACGTAATTTTTGCGAGTGCTATTCACTATTCTGTCATGTGTGGGTCATCAGTCATCATGCATCATCTGCTTGCCCAATAAAAAACATTAACAAAAACAACGCCAACGGAAGATAAAGCATATAATAATTAGATTTTGGGTTATTATTGCTTCAATTTTTAAGTAATTAAATTATGTTGAGTTTCTGTTACCAGTTAGTCATCAGTCGAAGTCGTCGTCAGCTATCAGTCAGTGCTATTGACTATCAAGTTTTTATCATTTATTGTCCTTTGGGTTTACTAAATAATGTGGCGACGAGAGAAGTATAATTATGAATTAGAATGATTAATCCAAATGCTAATTACAGATTAATGGCTGTTCTATAATAATTTGTAATTTATTCCACTAAATTATCTTAATTAACTGCTTGGGATTTTAATTTTAATTACAAATTGTCTACTAACTTCAGGTAACATAATTGCATAAACAGAACACAGCACAAAGAATGAAGAATTCACGAAAATGAATAAATCTGTTCCCGCTTTCAGCTTTTCCGCAATAAAAAGCGTGGGATTTGAATTTGAAGACTAAGTACTAAGTACAAACAAGTACAAGTACTAAGCAGTATACTATACTATGCTGTACTATACTATAAACTATAAAATATAAAAGTATTATACATTTTTTCCGTTCGCCGTTCACCCGTACGCTGAGTCCACAGTACACCACAATCCACCATGCACTATGCACCACAACGAAAATAAACGCTGCAGTTGGCAGTACTTAACCTGTACGTACTGTAAATACGGATATAGGGTCATCCCCAAGCAAAGTCAATAATTTATCCCCACTTGGGGAAATATTTAAAGTTACTGAAATTATGTAATTTCGATTTTTTTACAATCTCTTTAGGCACTCATCGTTTAAAAACGTATGACCCAGGACGAGGACCCATATACATATTTAAATCCTTACGGTGTATTTGGACAACCTCTTGTTGCTTGTACAACTTGTTCATAGAGTTTGTGCACCTAGAAGAAATTTTACGCTTTACATTTATTTAATGTATAAATGCATATAAGTTACTTGTGTGTCGTTTTTGCTTTTACAACACAAAAGGTTTGATCTCTGTTTTGATTATTTAAGTTAAAACAATTTTAAATTTGTTTCTTCGTTGCATAATTATCATCTTCTGAATTTCTGTATCATCTTTCTGCCCAGCGGAGCTGACGACACGACACCGTTTTGCAAGCTTGTGAAAGTTGGTTTTTATTTTATAATTATTTCGTTCGAATTCGTTAGAATAGAATGGTGTTGATAATTATAAACCGGTCAAGCGCATAGCATCAGCTAGGAAGTAAATATTTCATTTGTCAACTTTAATTATAACGTTTTAAAATAAATACGTTCAACGTTCTTGCTTGCTTAAATTATTTGTAGTGCTTTTTTGGTTTATTTTACTTATTTATCGTTTTATTAATTATATCTAATCGATAAAAATAATTCTAATTGTGCATCGTTTCAGACTAACTCATAATGGAGCCAAGTCCAAGATGGAATAAAAGTCCTTACCAGCAGACATCACCACAGTCTCAGTCAAATTGGCAAAGCCCACGTTTCAACCAACACCAAAACCATCTTAGTGGTGGTAGAGGTAGGAGTTTCGGCTACGGTAACAATAATCCTCAAGGAAGATTTCGCTCACCCAATTCCCCGCACAATTTCAGTCCCCGGGGTAACTACCACCACAATCCGAATCCAAGGTTTATAGATTACAGCAATCCTTATGGGGGTTCTGCAGGATCCCCTTACCAACAGAACCAAAATCAACACTGCCATACGCCACGTCATCATACCCCCCGTCATTTCTCCCCAAGAACAAGGTTCAATTACAATAGTCCCGATTCTGGCGGTCAACAACAAGTAATGATATAATAACATAAATACAGCACAATTATCTGAACCTGATATTTATCATTTACGGTATTCAGCTGTCATCAAAAGCCGGATTATTTTCAGCTTCCATTTATTTCAGTTTCGTTCAAATAAAAACCGGTCATCGCGGGACAGCATTGAAAGTTGGATTCATCCTGATATGTGGGCTGATCCATGGGCAGATTTAAGAGCTATCCCAACCAAGGAAACGGAATCGCTACTAGTAACTTCAGCATCAGAAAACGAATCTGAACCCCACGCTCCACCTCATGCAGTTTCAGTTTCGCAGACAGGGACACACATTCAGCTGGAATCTTCAAGTAATCGAGGCCCAGATGAACGCACTGATAACACCAGAGAAGCTGATAATTTTCCCCCAGTAGAAATCCAGGGTCATAGCAATGATGAAATAGTGCTTTCTAACGACGAATGCGACGCGGGTGCCGATTCCAACGTCAATGAGAATGTCAATAGCAATGAAAATGAGAATAATGAAAATAAATCATGATATTTGTGTCTGCTTAGGATTAAATGAGCAAATAATGATTCAAGTATAGTACGAATTACGAATAATTTATTTTAAATTCAATTTTTTACTATATGTATGTAACTCACTTCATGTCTTGCTACTATTTATTCCATTCATCATAGAGTCTGTTCAGTATTCAGTTTGTATTATCTGAAGATTGATATCAATTCACTATCATCACTATCCTAGGTATACTTTGTATTAAACATTATTAAAATGTAATATTATTGTTATTTATAAATATTAAATATATTATAATCTAATTCAATGAAGAGCCCTGATACACCTTTAAAAAAACCTTTTCCTTACAGCACGTAGGTAGCAAGAACAACAACAACGTACTCATCTATTACCATAATCATCATCGTTAGCATTCATCAGTAAACACATAATTATATACTCTATACTATAATTGCCAAGTATTAATAATTAATCTTATTCGATATTCGACTCTTCTGCAATATTCTGCAATTTATCTTTTTATAGCATCCTCGTCGGGCTGACAACATGACATTATCATTCAACATTCTCCTGTCGCTGCTAAAATAATTGCTCAAAAAATAATTGGGAATTAGCATTAATTAGCATCTTTACTTTACAGTTCAGTTACATGTTGGGCTCAACTCAGTTCCCTATTACTTAATTATTGGTTATTCCATAACACGACACAAATAATTATTTCATTTAAGTTTCGAACGAGTGACTGACTAAACTCTCTGACTCGGACAGACCAACGGGAACCCGAACGAAAACGAGAGTACGACACACAGATAAAAAGTAGAGAAATCTATGTAAGTAATTCTCAGAGTTTGTTCACAATATAATTACAGATATTTGATTATTTGTTAAGACATCCATTTCCAAGGCCTTATCCTTTTCCATATTATGTTCACATATATTTTTATTTCCTATAGTGATAATTAACTAAACGCTAACACTTCTATGTTACAATTCTAAATGCCTAATTGTTACCCCATCGCGTCGAATCATCATTATTAGTATCCTCATGGAATCATACACGAGTACTAAAATACGACGACGCGACTCCAGATTAGTTTCACACAAACCACGTAACTAAATAAATGCCAATTTAATAATAAAGTTAAAATTAGTACCAGCTACGATAAAATCAAAAGGACAGAAAGGAAACTTGATAAAACAAGTTTACTGGTAGCATGGATGGTAATTGATAATCATTAATTATTACAATAACTAAGCGACAATCGACAAACAGAAATCCGAATTCGAATTGAAATTCGAACGCTTGGAAACGACAGGAATATCAATAGTCCACATTCCTCCCTTGGCAATGGCAAATTACAATAATTCTTTCTTGTGTACTTCTCTTACAAAACTATTTAACAATAAGTACTTACATGGGAATAAATATATGTAATTATCACTAATTAATAATAATAGCAATAACTTTAACGACGTATATTAAATCGTACGTACACCTAGATTATAATGTGGTTATCATAATTTATAATTATGCATAATAAAATTTATAAATCATAATCGCAAACGTAAGGATTAATGAACTATTTAATTTTATAAATTGTATTTTATCGACATCACATACCTAATCGATTACTCAATTCATCAATACACAAAAAATTGTATGAGTGATACGCGTACCAAGTTTAAGTTAATTATTTATCGTCTTCCTTGCCTGGGTTTAAGATAACAGTATTATAACAACCATTGTATTTAACTATCTATTTATAATAAGGTGAAACATAATAATTATCGTTACTAGATCGCTACTAAATTGATGAACTTATTACGAAATGTAATATCTGGAAGTTGAAGTAGGCAATTAGCAGTAATGTATGTAATGTAATTACATTACGTAATATATATATTCATCCCAAGGAGCAACCATCTTTCATCCAAATTAAAAACAATTCGTGATGTATTCAGGTCAGGTTACGCAAAGTTTACGACTCACGTGCTTCCCCCTCCTGTCATGAGAGGATAATTAAACAATAACTACGATTATCATTACTAAATAGATTTAGCTTACCACATCGTACACCATCATTTAGTAGGTAGTAATTATGTAACATTGGATCATCAGCGTTATTAAAGTCCCTCATTTCCTTTTTTCGTATATTTAATTAATATTCATTCTCAAAAGCAAAACACAAATGTAGTTCAAATGATAGAATTAGAAAATGGAAAGGGTAAAGTTGAGGTCGAGTCATAGGTCCAGGAAGTTGGACGAAGGCGCTGCTGAAGTGGTCATCAATTCAATTCAACTACAAGTGTAACGCTACCACTACTCATCATTCTGTTTGTTATTATTAGACAACCAGATTAGCTGGGTCTGTTTTGTTTGGTTGTTTTAGGTTTGGGCTTCATGAGAAAGTTATGGCGTTGGTCGGCATTCGGATTCGGAAAAGGGGCACTCGAAAGACAATGCTGAATTGGAAATGCAAATGCAACTTGGTTTGATTTTTTGCTTGATTTTCGTCTTACACTACACGTCTTCTTGCGTATATTTTTCTAGTCTGGTGAAAATTTGTCAGATTTCTACAGGGTGACTTGAAGAAGTTTCATGAGCTCGTTTTGCCACGTCATTTCTTATTAGTTTGGACGACCTATTGAAATCAAAAATAATTACGATAGGTAAACAAAATAAATACAAAATAATCATATTAAGTAACGATTAAAAAAACTAACAATTAACTACGTAATACCAAGCAAAATAAATGTATAAGGTTAACGTAGATGATTCACAACGCTAACGCTTACATAATAGGATCACAGGATTCGGGTTTTCGGTCTCGGTCGCGATCAAGCTGATGATGATGATTGGAAGAGTTGCTAGAACTAGATGAACTTGGAAGAATTTTTCCACCGCCCCCAATACCAGTATTCCCAGGAGGTAGATTTTGCGAAGCTGCTTCTTGTTGTGCCCTCATTTGTCGCCGCATCGTTTTACTCCAAAGCTCGTGACAGTCTTGCCAAGTGGGGAGCTCCGGTGGCTTAATTTTATCAGGATTCATCTGTCGCAACCATTTGCTCTCCAGCGCTTCGTCAGCCGATATTCTTTTTTCCGGGTCTAAATCTAACATCTTGTCCAATCTGAAAAGAAATGCGTAAATCACGGTTTGTTATTATCATTGCAATAACTGGAATATAATGCCTAGACCAACTAAGATATTACGATTGTGTAGCAGTGACTTAATAAAGTTTTTCTCTCTTCAACTAATGCCAATATTAAACTTGAAACATATTGTGTTTCTTACAAATCTAAAGCTGCACCAGGCATAAAATTAAATTCATCTCTAAGTCTTCGGTTGTACTGCCGTTTGGGACGGTAGGAACTCCAGAGAGGCAGATTGACTACTTTGGGCCAATTCGATGGAGCCGGTGTTCCACATAATTTGGAAATCTCCTCTAGCTGAGCAAGTTCTATATTTGCTTGGAACATAGGACGTTTTAAAAATAATTCTCCCAGGATGCATCCACAACTCCAAACGTCCACTGCCGGTCCATATTTCTCCTCCCCTAGAAGCAGCTCCGGGGGCCGATACCATAGAGTTATCACTTTATTCGTGTAGGGTCTGTCTTTATCTTTGGCATTGTATAGACGAGCAAGACCAAAATCTGCTAATTTCACTTGTCCTCTGTAATCAAATTTCAAAATTGAAAATCATCTCGAAAAGTATTAGAGTAATAATTGTATATGCATACATACAATTAATTACATAATGAAAAAACTAGGTCCAAGGTTCCTACCCGCTGTATGAAATGTAAAATCATTATACCATAACGTAAATCTAATTTGATAAAAACGTACTTGTTGTTCAGGAGGATGTTACTACACTTGATGTCCCGATGAAGAAAATTTTTGCGATGGCAGTAGCTAAGCCCATCCAAAAGTTGATACATTATGCTCCCATTATGTTCTTCGGTAAAGTTGACATTTGACAATCTAGACTCGAGTAGCCCCATCAAGTCATGATGCATGTACTCAAATACTAGGTAGAAGCTTCCTCGGTCCTACGTCAACCAATAAAAATATCCAAATATTAAAACAAGCATAATAAAATCATATCACAATATCAAATTCCGAATTGCATAAAAGACAAATGAAATACCTAAAAGTAGATCAAGTTGTAAAAGGAAGTAACTTTAACTTACTTTACGAAAGTCGATAGCGTCCCTTTTATCGGTTATAATTTCTTTAAGATTAATAATATTTCGATGATTTAATTGGCGTAGAATCTTAATTTCACGGACCGCCGTTATGGGAAAGCCTTCTTTCTCATTTTCAAGGCGAACTTTTTTCAAGGCCACTAGATCACCTGGAAAAAGCACCACCGAAGCAAACATTTTAAAATCGCTAAATAATTAATTAAAGCGACTAGTACTAGTATTTTATTTTTGATGTTACACACCGGTGATAGAATCCTTGGCTTTGTACACTTGGCCATAGGTTCCTTCCCCAATCTGCGAGATGACTTCGAACGAGTCAATGCACCTTTCACCCCATTCTGGTAATTCTGCCCGCTTATGAATTATTCTTGGTTTCAACATCCGACGACGTAACGGGTCGGACAACTTCAATTGTGAGTCTGCATCTACTGTAAAAAACATGGCAAACGCAAACTTAAGCAACTATTATAACAACGAAATAAGTTATTCGTAAAACCCAAAAAATTCAATGTCATCAATCATTCTTTATCTCAACAAGAATTTCAAACCTAGAAAAAACTGCTATTTTCGAAATCCTTATTGTTCAATATAAGAAAATAAGAATACATAGAAAGATAAGAACAGATAAGAATATGTAGATTTAGCTGTAGATTTATGTAGAACAAATACACTTTTGTTTTGGATTTTGCAAAATAGAAGATAGGTACCTAAGATACCTTGATACTTGGATATTTTATTTTTAAGTATGGATGTATTAAAACTGGAAATCTGAAAGGCAAAATTTATGTATCGCAGATCTAAACTATTTTATGATTGTTCTGCACCAGTTCAGTTTTATAATGGGAATTAAAGGAAATAATTATACTTACGAGGCGGCATAGGAAGGTCCTTTGTGATACTGAGCTTGATAGGCAAACTGTGACTCGGATTTAAAGAAGCACGAGACATACTTAAATTGAGCGTGGAATTCAACACTGCACTGTTGCTAGTCGAGTTACTCATGGTGATTCCAGCATTCAACTTAACTGGCACACCCCCACTAGAATGGAAATTCGATTGCAGCTTCCCATCCACTACGTCCATGGACCTTTGAGTTTGACAATTTATTGGCTGTGAGTGGGGTGGCGAAGGAGTGAATTCTTCAATGTCCATATCTTCATCTAACAAAGTTACTTCAGCACAATGTTGGGTCTGTTGCGAAGGCGGTGGTGGTGGTGGTGCCGGCGCCGATACCGGTACCGGTGCCGGTACCAATGGAGGAGCCTGTGCTCTTTCAGGTATCTGGTGTTTCTGCTGGGGCTGGGGAGGAGGCTCTACTTCTGGAGGAGGCTCTGGAGGTGTCGAAGGAATGATAATTGGTTCAGGCGATAATTTTTCTTTGGCTACAATGCCTTGCTTTTTCCGAACTAATTGAGCAAAGAAACTGGTCGCTGACATTTTATCCTCCAAAGCAGATTTCTTCGGAGTGGGTGGCGGTGGCAAAGGTGGTGTTTTCGGTCCAATATTATTTGTTGCGGCGGATGAACTGTCCCCAGTGGAAACAGAAAGTGACTGACTAAGTTGACTGGATTGTCCTTCTCTGTCTCGGTCTCTGTCTCTGTCTCGGTCTCGGTCTCTGTCTCTGTCTTTGTCCCTGTCCTTGTCCTTCTCTCGGTCTTTGTCCTTATCTTTGTCCTTGTCTTTTTCTTTGCGAGACTTTTTCTCCCGCTCACTCTTGCTTCCCTTACAGGGTTTGTTATTGTTGGATGTTGGTGATTGGGACTGCGAGGACTCCTCTATCCGATTTTCAAGATCCGTTACCAACGTTTCCGTGGAACCAGATTGATCCGACTGTTGCAGGAGCTGTTGCGATTGCTGCTGTTGTTTCCTATCAGCTTCCTTCTCCTGTTTCCGTTTCTTTTTTCGCGACCGACGGTCTTCATCCTCAGTACTTTCAGCAGGGTTTGATGTTAAACTGGCTTTTCGCTTATGAGACAAATGGGCTGGGGGAAGGAAACCTTCGTAGGCCTTGGGTGGTAGAAGGGGAGTGTGTGGCGAAGGACTTCTTGCCCGGATTCCGACTGGTGGTGGAGGTGTTAAGGGAGTGGATACTGTTGTTGGTGCTGGTGTTGTTACTACTGCTCCTGATGTTCTTGTGATGTTAGATGTTGAGGTTGAAGTTGCATTAGATGGTAGACTGGTCGGTGATTGGGAATGAATATGGTTTTGGTTTTGATGGTGATGGTGATGTGGATGATAATTACTTCTTTTAGATTCTGAATCGAACTTTCTATTCATAAATTTATTACTATCACGATCACGGTCTCGATCTCGATCTCGATCGCGGTGGTCAATATCATCATCACTGTAAATCTCCCCTGCTTCGGCATCCGATAGAGTTCCTGAAGAAACATCCGAGTAGACTTCGTCGTTGTTGCCTCTACGACCTCGGTGATGATGGTTGTGGTGACGTGACCCAGACTGCTTTCGACGGCGATGATGACGATGCTGTTGAGGTTGTTGATTCTGGTTTTGGCTTTGGCTTGGATGTGTTGGTGCATGCGGTTGCGAATGATGCGACGATTTATGGGATAACGATGATTTCTTTGTAGAATTTGAATCACTATCTTCATTACTATGATGGCTCTGATTTCGATAAAATCGAGACCGGCCATAATTTTCACTTTTATGTTTTCGAATTTTATCGTGACGTTCACCACTACCACCACCACCTGGACCACCACCGCCGCGATCTCTCTCCCGTCCTCGATCACCCCGATGCGAACTGCGACTACGACTCCTCGTCCGACTTCGAGATCGATGCCGACGACGATGCCTTTCAGTGCTATGAGTGTTTTTATGCCTCATTTAGGTTCTAATTTGGTCTGTTCTGATATTACTGGTTGAAAGTCACAAATGACCTTTTAAACTGTATCACAACTTATGTTTGATTTGAAGGTTCTTCCAATTTCCTGGTTAGACTTTATCTATTTATATATTATTAAATAATTTCTCTAAAATGTAATTTAATTTACAATATTTACACAGGCTTCTGGCACTTTGTTTACAGTCTTGTGTGCGAAACAGTTTTAAGATTTCTTTTCAGAATTTTTGCAAGGGATGTAGGAAAGCCTAAAACAGGTTTGGTTTAATTTACAAACCGATCTTGATATTGAGGTTGGCGCTGATACGAGCACGTCCAGTCACAGCTTCACTTTTGACTTTATGGTTAGTAATATCAAATAATAACTAATAACTAATGCACCAATCTTGCTTTAAACGACGCTAATTTACACAAGCTTGCACCACGATAGACAATAACCAATAATCACCAGCACTAAAACTGAAAACTGATTTGGTCTGATCAACGACCAAATGTTGAAAAAGTGAAGACTTTGACTGGCTCTGATGACTGGATTGGACGTCTTTACTGAATATTGTGTCAACAAAAGATGAAGAAGAGGAAGAGCAACGAGGACTCCATCAGTAGATCATCGTTGACACGCTCCACGATTCGTATTTAGTACCAATCAGATAGCAAGGCTAAAGGTCACATCGGTTTGTATTTGGATTTACAATAATTCTGGCATACTGACTGTTGACTGGATGCTGTACTAACTACTGGTCAGCTACAGCTGCTGATTGCGATCGTGAGTGGAAGTGACAGGGGAATGAGGACAACTAGGACGAAGATACTACTGCTCGTTTTTGTTTTGGCTTCGATGAATCAACTAGAAGAACCAATAAACCAAACCATAGGATCAACCATGTAACTTTCATAATTTAAAAAAACAGTATTATCATTGCAAATAGATGTTTGTGTCCGCTGACTGAGTCACTTTCTTTTACCTATCCTCGTCACTCCATGGAGGACAATGTCAAGTTTACTGTCTTTCTCACTCTACAGATTAACTATAATAGGAATAAAAGTAGAAACAATTGACGCTCGGGAAGAGAAATACTACCACCGTATTGAGGTGTTCAACATGTATCAAACAGTTCACCGTTTAAAAAACATTAATTTAAAAATTACACTTTGACTCTCATCAATCTTGCAATTATGAATTAACATTAATCAGCAATCAATTATTATTTATACTCCACTTAAGTCATTAATTAATAATCATAATGATTACCTTCAACCTTTTAAAATCTAAAAACGAAACGCGGTTGTTCGTGCATTCAACTCATTCCGTAAGTTGCAAAAGTGATAAGGACCGATACCGATCGACTGTTCTGTTGTCTGCCGGCTCTCTAATCTCTTGCTAAATCGTCAATTGTGGAAAAATTTGATTGGAATCAGGAATGAATCCATCACCAATCACTAAACATGAAACAGTGAGTCCACTAAACACTAAATGTTAAATGACACAGTCAACGGCAAGTAAATGTCAAGTAAATTGGCATAAGGAATCAAATCAAAATCGTAACAATAATGAATTGATGATCATGAAATGAATTTATGATCAATGTTAAATTGAATTGGGTTATTCATGATTAACAATTGACAAATTTCAAGTTGAACTTGAACTGCTTAGAAGTGGAGCCACAATTACCTAGGATATACGATGGATATATGACGATACGGATTATGAGTACGATTGACGAAAGATTATTATATTTGTGACTACGGAAACAACCTACTTAGAATCCATCACAATATTTAAACTTTAAAGCCCAGCTCCAGTTCCCTTAGACTTTGTACAGAGTACAGGCAGGGTCAGAGGGGTCGTGGTCGTGATCTGGTTGTACAGTTAACTGCTAAACTATAATAACACAACCACAACTAGGGTACAGTCACAGTAAAAAGAATCATGAAGAAGAGTACAAGACTGACGAAAGTCTATTTTGAGTTTGATAAATTCTAAATACGATCAAAAGATGAAGGATAACTCAGTTTAAGTGCACAACCTTTGACTATGAAGGGAACAGCCAACTGCTTACTTAAATCTTAACAATGTTGACACAATTGTTGGGATTTTTTATAGCATTTTGATTTGAACTTTGGGTATTCCAAATCCAGATAATCGAGAATATGCTAAATGCTAGATGGTGCAAAGGCAATGGTTGATGGATTTTGTAGTTTCGCACTTGGTTGCTGTACGTGTGGACATACGCTCGTTGTGGTTTCCTTCAACTCATCATCCAATCCTCAGTATTTCTTCTTCTTCCACACACTCGAACTCACTAACCCTCCAACTCCAACACTACAACTACAACTACCAACTACAACTACACAGCTTTGACGAACCAGGGCTACCTTTTTTTAAAATGTTATTAGTACTTTCTACATAAATTCATTCAACTTTCATCGTTTCAATTCAACGTTATTTATAATTAGCATTAGAATTAAAATCACGACCTCAAACCCTCACAATGACTTAGTTTGAAGGTTTTAGAAAAATATGAAAGGTCCCTTGCCCTGGTCTGGCCCAGGCTTGGTAATAAATACATGCGGTGGCATATCTTTAGACCAGAATGCCAGAATCTCGTTTCACATATAAGATTGCCTCATCATTTTACTTTAAGTAAGTGTAAGTACGTGATTTTTTGTTAGAAAAACAGTACTTACTTGCAACAAAGAAATCCGTGTATAAAAGAAAATCCAGTGCAAAAACAACAGCAATTGCAATCTTACCTCTAGAGATATGAAGCAAATAAAACCAATAGCAATAATAATCATACTCATACTCAAATGCAAAAACAATAATCAAATCATTGGCTAGTATTAATTTTTAAAAACAAACTTTTACAACTTTAAAAATGAGCAATAACAGGATTGGAGGTACATACTTTACAGATATTGTAAAGGCCTGAATAAAAATATTAAGCTTTTTTATGCTTTTGACATGAGGTCTTCTTCAAATAGCACAAAATTAGGAATCTGAACAGGCTATCTCTCAAGATTCTATTTGAAAGGTATTAAGTATTTTCCCAAACAATATCTAAAAAAAATAAATACTTACCTACTAATATTACATACATAGTACAATTTTCTTTCGGCTGTAGAAAACCCGAAAATAAAATGCTTGTTGGGTGCACGCGCTATAGTTATTATGTATATCTGCATATAAGTACAGCAGTGGATAGCAGTGAACATTTTTATTTTCGAGCTTTTGAATACACAATGGTATCCTTCAGGAAAGACAAAAAGAGTAGTGCGAGGCTGATAATTATTTTATATTTATTTGTCTGTCTACCTTGAATGTATAATTACTAGAAACCAGAATTACAAGAACCGCAATAACCAATTTTGGTTTATTTTTTGCATTTTTAAAACAATTTTTTACAGGTCAGTTAAAAGTAATTCACAGAACTAGTAAGTTTATAATTAATTACATAAAGGCGGAAAGACCTTTGAGATGCGAGTCGGTTTCGGTGTCGGCGTCTAGCGCTTATTTCATTAATTTTCCTTCCAGTTAATGTAACGTAACATGCAGGGGTGCAAAGGTCATATACGGGTTTATATAATTGAAAGTTTTCATCTGCTTAGATTTTGACGTACACTGACCGATTTCTATTTGACGATGTTGTCATTGTAATTATATTCCCGATTTAATAATAATTAAGATTGTTGTGGTTCCTTTAGACTTAATTCGCATGGAGCATTTTCTATTAATACCATGTTAACGCTGATATTGATGTTGATAATAATGATTAGAAATTGTGCCGAAGAATAGCACTTCCCCATCGCTGTTTGTTGGTGGACCTTTATTTAATCTTTGTAGATAGAAGTCGGAGCCAGCCAGACCACATACATAAAGGGGTAGTCATACATATAGGCGTAATATTCTAATAGTTATTACCTATGATAATGTCATTATAATTATCATCATTGATTACCTACACACTTTACACTTTACACAATTACCTATGATGCAGGTTGATATTCCACTAGCTAGATATTCCGTTGATCCTTTAAATTCAAGAGTGTCGCGTTCGTAAGGATAGCTACAAGTCTCAACCGGTTTTTTTCCTCGTATGTACGGCCAGCATCTTAATATATACAATTATATACTGAGTTGATATTATTTATTTGATACTATTGTATTGTGATTATACATTGAAGTAGTTTGGACACCATTATCCGTTCTACAAATCTACAATTCTTTCCTCTCAGCTCAAATGACTATAGTCTACAGGTGAAAGAAAAAGAAACCTTCACATTTAATTGCCAACAGAATTAGGATTACGATCATCTATATCTTTGCTTTATGAAAACAAGGTTTTAATTTCTCAATTATTTGCATATTTACTCTTTATTCTGTACATTATGTCATAACGTCGTGTCGTAAGACGTAGTGTAGTCATATTGTACTTATGTAACTGTATTTGTCACACCTGTGATAACGTTTTTGCCCATTCCAATTGTTGTGAAAAGCTAAAAAACATATTGCCGGTAGAAAAACGAATGAAAACAGGTGTGAGCGGAAAGGAGTTCTTTAAATAGAATAGGAAATGAACTGCAAGGAGAATAAGTCGGAGATAAAAACCACGTACCGCACCTTCCCAGTTCCCAGTGTATGCACAGTGCAAAGACATGCCCTGGATTTATTTTCTTGACGAACTATAAGCCGATTATTTGAATCTTGTATTTACTTATTTTTTGATTTCTTTGACTCTGAATTTGATTTATAATTTGATTTTGATACTGACATAGATGTAGGATTTGAAACATTTGACGTAGTCCAAAACAGTTTTTTCTTAAGAATTGAATACATTTTGCGGATTAGTAACGTGACAAGAGTTAAGATTACGGACAGGGTGGCAAAAAGGAAAGCGATCACATCAACAGAATGGTACTGAAAAAAATTGAGTTGTCTGGCGGCCGAACGAAGGTGATGAGCCCCTTTGTGACGAATGACATATTCCACCCAGTACACTGCCCTTTCTACCGGCCTTTGCATCTGGTCTTTGAAGGCACGAGACAGGTTTTGGGCACGTTGGTGGATTCTGAAAGAAAAAGAAAAGCAATAAAAGGGAATTATTGCATTCAAAATCGTTGTACGTATTTAAACTACCGACAATTTCTTCCTGAATTTTAAAATCAATTAGGTAGGAACTTACGTTGGATCGCCTAACGCTTTATTGATGACAGACTCCAATTTTTCTTCAGTAACACCCAGTATTTCTAGTGTTAATGCAAATCCAGCAGCTTGAGCTTGGTTCATATTTAGATCCTGGTCGATGAATATGGGAATGCCGAGGAGGGGCACGCCGTGATAAATGGATTCCTGAGTGCTGAGTAACCCCCCGTGGGTAATAAATAGTCGAATGTTTTTATGTCCCAGAATATCTTGCTGCGGTAACCACTTGCCGATCTTGACATTCGGTGGCAGATTTTCCAGGTCCTCGTCCCATTTCCACAAAACTCTTTGCTTCAGACGGGAGAAAACGTTGAAAAACACTTGCCGAACCTCTTTAGGCATGGATTTTGGCTGGACAACGGAACCAAGACTGAAAAAGATGAAACCATGCTCCGCGCCCGAAAGGAAGTCGTCCAAATCCTGTTAAGTGATTACAAATATAACAAGAAATAAACTGAGGAAAAAGCATTACAGCATTTAGTTATAATCATACAATTATATGTAGTATTTAGTGTGAAAATACTACTTTAGTATGTACAGTAAACTCTTGTTATAACGACACCTCAGGCAGGGGGTCGCAGTTTTCGAACGTTATAGGGAAATGACGTTATAGGCTATAGCGACCGACGACATTATATGCTGCTAACTCCAGTTACATAAAAAACATGCAATCTAAGGAAACAAATCAATGCTACAGTAAATGTGTTTATACGTAGGAAGTCATTATACTATTTATTATATTATATTAAGATTATAATCAGATATCTCTCAGTTTCATTCTTCGTCTCCAACTTGCTCAAACGATTGCCTAAAAAATTGTTGTATATTTATGCCCATAGAGACTACCTAATTATTAAATGGAAACTAATAATTGGAAAGCAATCAACGTTAGCAGTCTAAGAACAAAAACATCAAATGTCTATACATATATTATCATATATAATTTCATTAGTTATTCTTTAGGAACTTAAAAATCTAAGGCTGCTTGAGCTTCCTTAACTCAGTTTTTTCATTAAAGCTTTCAATTTCGTGTAAATCGTCAAACCAATAATTCATGACGTTACAAAGCTTGCATCCAAACTCAAAATTGAAAGTGAATGCAATTGTGGGGCAGGCTGCAGCATGACGGTATGGGGAACATGTCGTTACAAAAAGTGACGTTACAATTACCGCATATTTAGCATGAGAAGACAGTTTTTTGACGGGGCGGTTATGTGATGTCGCTGTTTTTAGAAATGTACGTTATATATATTGGTCGTTATAAGTAGAGTTTTTATGCATGCATATAATCGTAGTTTTATGTATTCAGGTTTTTACTGTAGCCTGTTTGGCTTGGATTGAATAAATACCTAGTTGCGTAATTATGTTACAGCTTACAGCAGTACTAGTATGGATTTGAGCTGAGTGGACGTGTAGATTTTTTGCTCTGACGCGACACTTTCCTTCGGCATTATTCATTAATTATCCGAAAAATAGTCCAGATTGCTACTAAGTGATTTTCTTACCACAAT
>JAAXYX010001779.1:0-20687 GCA_036851915.1 Ptenothrix huangshanensis | reverse complement strand
AGGAAAAAGTCGATTATTTTGTGAAATACATTTTACCTACATGAGTGGCGTGGATATGGATTATGAGAATTAAAAAATAAATAGATACCTGGGATGTGACACAGAACATTTCGGCATACACCTAGTGCGAGGACCGTGACCGTGAGAATAACAAAAATGTGTATTATTCGTCATTTTCGCCTCACTCATCCCCCTCAGTCCTTAGCAAAAGGAAATACCTGTGTATAAGTAGTTAGGATTAAGAACCTGATTCAAGCATCGCCAGTAAGTGTCACGAAAATATGGTAATAAAAAATAATTGGTAGCTTTACGGGCAGCACAGCCTGGTCCTGGTCCATTTCCACAACCAGCCAACTATTGAGTAAGAGTAGCAAGAATGTCTTGAAATAAATAATCAATGAACTCCAGCACCAAAGGGTTCCAGTTCCATTTCCAGCACATGACTTTCAAGTCTAAAAACCAAGGTAAATTAGATGGTTACAAACAAGCTTACATCTAAAAGAAATTGTCTACCTTCACACAATTGGAAATGACTTGGAAATCTATGCCGTCATTGGGTGACTAATGTGTATTCACCGGATTGTCCGGATACAGATATCATTCCATAAACTATGGTTCCATGAGCCCTTGTGATAAGTAAGTGAATACCTACCTCAGTTAAGTACCTAAATAGACATGGAAGGGTAGACCAAGGGAATTTTGGAGAAGTCTGTCTGTTTCTCGCTCTCTGTCTCTATATAAGTGTCTGTAGTGATGTGTAAAGAATCCTATTAAATCCACTTGTATGTTTTTCATTGTTGCTGTAAAGATGAAGGGCACACCTATTCTATTTCATGAGATCACATTTCAAATGGCGAGGCAAGACGATTAATTCAATACAAAGTACAATGTAAACAGTTTCCGTGGACTCGTTTGCCCATCCACAACTCTGTAAATACTTATCTTGCTCGGTGTCTACTTTACTTCTTTCCCCTGACTGTGTGTTTATTTATATCTCCTCTTCCTCCGATGGATCTTCACAAGTACACCTAACACGGCTGTACAGCGAGAACGACTCTTCATAAAAGTAAAACGTCAGGGAACCACCACACAACTTTTCCACACAAACAGAACAAACATTACTGCAGACATTTGTAAAACATACTAGACTAGGCACACATACAGAGGATTAGATATACTACTATAATCAGATATCTATCTACGGTTCTTGCTATGTAATGCCCTAAAATATTTCCGTCCCATCCAATACAATGTAAATAAAATGTGGTATCCCACAATCACTGTGTTCTCTTAAGAATAAGAACAGGAGGAACCCTTTCGGCCTAACGATCAGTCTATCTTCCCTGTTGGCATTATACTTTGTACTCAGATATACAGGTACTTATGCTACATCTTCCCTTGGTCTTGGTCTACATATAAAAGGTTCCATGAAAGTTTCGAATCAAATAGGAAAGCATATAGATTCTTGTGCTTTCACATCATTTCATTTTTCATTTGCCTTGCCACAGCACAGTCACAGTCACCGCTGCTGCACAGACAACAGCAATAATAAGAGTCAGAAATGGTAAGTATTTATTTTCTCGTAGATTTTCTCTGACTATGTGATTGTACTTTGCAGCATATCGGTGTAGGAACTGTGCCTGTGTGTGACGCATCCTCCTTTGAATTGTTGGTGTTGGTATTATTATTGTTATTATTACAAGCGAGATTGTGTATTGTTCGCATTATACTCGTGATTCACATCCACTCACTGTCAGGCTTACACAAAAACAAGTGGGAATTTATACAAGCATCCAAGGAAGTTAATGCAGTCGACCATATTTATGTTCTTTTTCCATATACTATATAGGTACGTGTGTATATATCTATACTTACCTTTAAGTTGTATGCCCCGCATAGTCAAGCCGTGCCTTCACTCCACTTGCCGCTCATCTCCATGGAGAGGAAAACTCGACTGAACTGATGCTGTTGCCGTTGATGCTGCTAGAACATACTTGGGTTGTTTCTGTTTGGAATAGAATGAATAAAATAAAGTGACTGTTTCTAGATTAGCATATTAATAGCACACCAGGTAGGCGAGAAGAGCTCAACAGGTAACATGTAACGAGGGATTCCATGGTTTCTATCCTATGTAACCAGTGTAAGCAATGTAACGTCTTGCATTCTCCTATTAGCTCTTAAGTATCTGTTGAAGTAGAGCGACCGCTGCGCCCTGTAGTATCTGTCTGATGTCTGTATGTAAGTAAGTAATGCACATACATGAGGAACATTTCTCTCGGGAATCCTGTATACATACAATAATAAGGTGCCCTGCATCTCCAACTCAAGCCCAGTCCCAATCTGTGAGTGAATCCAGAGAGATCCTTTGCCGCAATATTAATGGAGATATACTGTTGAGTGTACCTACATGTATGCTATCAGTACTTGGACTATGACTATGCTTTTATCTATATACCTGGGTACTTGTACCACATAGGCTAAGGAACTATGGTGAAGTTGACTCCAGCAGATGAATAAGCCTCGGAAGAGGGACGAGTAGTCACTCGTATCGTATCGTAGTCGAGTGAGAGTGGTTTATGAAGCGCCGAAGAGTCTCAGGTGTTTTGCTTGCGGCCATCCGCATCCATAAGACAAGAACGAGAAAATACCTCAGCTTCTCAAACACAAACACTCAAAAGCCCAATCCAATTGACTTTTCTAACCTGTGTGATGCCCGCTCCAATCCAATTACTTACAGAATCTCTGCCATTACCTACTCTGCTGAAGCTGCTTGCTGGAGAATACCTTTACTTCTCCCAACAATTCTAATACCTATAGTTTATAATCACTGCAGTTTACTTTATGGATATTGCTTAGGCATTATGTGCCCTGCATTAAGGTATTGGTGTAAGGGCATGTTTGATCCTACAAGTGTAGTTATCTAGATGCTTGTTTTGTGCATGTTTTGGTTGCATGGACATGGATGGTTGGAGCAGAGTGAGAGCAACGGCTACAAATTACCAAGAAGTGTGAATTACAAATGACGAGGTATTTGTATCGGGTCAAGTGAATTATCTCCTCTTTGTACTTACCTATACATCTCTCATATCTTTAAAATCATACTTTGAAAAACTGTACCCTCAATCTGCTATAACCATCGCATTGCACCATCGCATTGGTCTTCCACACACATTTTTAAATTTTAGTTGGTCCCGGTCCTGGTCTTAAACGAGGAATATTTGTTAATTCTTCCAGGAATACTTCTGTGGAGAGTAGAGCATGATGTGGTGCGATGGTACCTAAATATAAAATAACGAGTAAAACTAATCTTTGCTTATATGATCAGAATAATAAATGTAATAATGTATGGAGAGGGAGAAGGCGAGAGTGGGAGAGAGACCGACGCACCTACCAGCATCTTTCCCAGCTTTGGTAAACTAATCTCTTTTCTTTCACTTAATTCTTGTTCTCTCTTTTGTCCGCTCCAGTCTGTCTGCGAGAACTCCTTTGGAATTCGAGTGTCGGAAAGTCTACTAATAATAATTATGTAACTACATAGGTAGGGATTACACTGAAACTGATGATGAGCCGTGGCAATAACCATGGAACAGGGAACTCAGTCATACTGTGAAGGCAGTGACTTTGAATAATATTGGGGCTAAACCAATATCTGTGGATTTTTTGGCTTTGGCGGTATCTGAGGAAAACTTTGTAAACTGATTCAAAGGAGGAGCCTATAATGGGTGCCCATGCAATGTAATGTAAAGTTAAATAAGGTAAAGTAAAGAAAATGTAGGTGAGACATGGACACCGTGCAGACACTCATTCATTTGTTCTCGAAATCGTCTTGTGGATTGTGGAACACCTCTTTCAACGGAAATTCTTTTCTTTTCCTTTTCATTCCCTCCAGACTGTTTGGGTTGTTCAAGTTTCTGGTCGAGCGTGACACTTCATTAGATTTCTGGAGTTATTTTTTTCAATGAGCTCAAACAGTACTTCGGGTATTCCAATATTCCCCATCTAGAGATAGAGAACAAGAAGAAATACCATCTTATTATCTCATATCGGTCCAGGTCAGTATTATTCCCACTTCGCACCAAATAAATGTTTCAAACCTGCCGACATTCTAAGAAACGAAAGAATGTTAATACAGTATGTGAGCAATATGCATGCGATGTAAAAGAAAAGTAGGCACGGTGCAAGTGAGTAATAAATGATGATACTTGAAGCATGTGTGTCAAGAATTAAATTGAAGTTATTATTACACATTTAATAACTCCCAAGGTAGGTATCCACTCCACTACTAAATTATCTACCTACCTGTAATGCTGATTTATTTTTTTCCGGACAGACTTAACAAAATTAATCTGATTTATGGTAATGGTAGCAATTAAAAATATTTTTAGCTTTACCGAAATTCAAAATTGAAGCAAACTCATAAATTCAATTACAATCGGGGTCGAATAAACCTTGGTAGACACACTGTCTACTACTATTTGCTGTCAATGTCTCCACAAAGAATAGTACATACCTACACATCTAAATATCGTCACTAGTCACTGATTTACCCCTAATGGCTACAGTTGACTTTAGTTGTTCAGGAATGATTTCAATAAGATTGGCTCAAAATATTTGTCATTGCATTTAAATTTATGGTAATGACAACTACGAAGTAGAAGTATTCTTAAATTCGAGGAAAATCATAAATACAATCGAGATTTTAGTTCAAGTTTAAATGAAATTTTGACACACACAATGTCTTACTAGCAACTAGCTGTTTGTGTTGTGTTGTGTCGCCACAATGTCTAGAACGTCTACGGATTCAATTACGATACTTATACTCAATTACCTACCTACGAAGGTGATTTTAGTTTGAAGAAAAGGATTTGAATCAGCTTAACAGAATTGTCCATTCAATATAATTTACAGCACTGTAGATAGCTATAAAACTAAAAGGAGTAATTCTCAAATAGGAGCAGCAATAAAACGAAATTCAAAAACAACCGGCTTGAAGCGCACGTGTTTAAAGGGACCTTCCGGAGACATTGTGTCTACCGCGACTAGTTGTCCCCTCGTCTCCATTATCTTCACGTAATTATATGATCACCTCAACGGTGAATTTTCCTGTGAATTGTAAACATTATTTTTGAATTCAATTGTTTGACCACGACATTGTTATGATATGATGGTCTAATTTCTGCGTTTATGGTAGTTTACATGTCAATTTATTATAATGGGTATTGTACAAAATTCTTGAATTAGAGTAAAATCAAAGCCAAACAATTGATTTTATAAGTACACGTGTTCAAAGAAAATGAAGGTAGACACACTGGCTACTACGTGCTGTCTCCTCGATGTCTGGCGTAAACAGACAGGTAAGTATTTATATAGGTAATTAAATTCCTTAATGTGTCAAAATCTGGACGTGTTTATTGGTTGTGACGCTTTTAATTTAAGCAGGTAGATCACACTTGGAAGAAGATTTGGGATGTGCCGAGTCTAACTTTAAGCCTAATTGTACGTATGTATTTATTGCAATGACATTGATTTAAAATATCAAAACAAATATTCCTTTAGCTCTAAATGTGTTATTTTGTTTCTGAAGCTGAACAAAAGATTATGCTTCTAATGCCTTAAAATAGAATAGAATAATATGTATTTCAGTTTGATAATAAGTAGTAAATAAAATGCCCATACTTATGGCATTTAGTGGATTATTGTATTTCTGAGTATTGTTTGTTACAATAAAGTCTCCTCGCTGTCTGCTAGGTTTAATCCACGACAAGTATGCATTCGAAATACAAGCGAGTCTAATCTTTACTTACCTAGTAAGTAGTATAATTATAATTTTTTTTATATTTGACTCCTAGATTTTTGTATGGTTGTACTAATCTTACAACTCGGTTTTCATTCTTCGTGTATGTATAATCCAGATACAAAAAATAATACTCTAAAATATGAACCCCAATCCGGTGCATAAACGATTTCGATTCCCTTAGTAATTTATTGATATGCACAGCTAATGAAAGGAACAGGTTAAACAATATTTTATTATTGACTTTGTTGGAAAGAGTACGCAGTGGGAGCGGAAGAACAGTAGCTGCAGATGTATGATCAATCGTATGTAGAAAGTAGAAATGAATCGAGAAATAATATTTTTCAGCCGTAGGAAAAATGAGAATGACGCTAATGTGTAACACGAGTTCCAGATTGGATTTTACATATTGGTTTAATCTAGAGATACATTATGTAGGTACATGTATTATTTTATACCTACACAAAATAATATCATCGTAATACTCAAAATTCAAAGCATGCTAACTACGTTTTGTGTAACGAGTATTTTTACAATTTTTTTCGTTAATGATGTAGGTAAACATAAACGAACTACTTTTTAAGGGTATATGATATCGTTGTTCTAAAACTAATTCATAACAGAATAGTAACTCTGCATTTTTACTAATCTGGCAATGTTTCAATTTCCGAAAATTTGACGCTTTATTTTACTGTTTTAAAAAGTTGAGATAAGAATATTTTACTTTTGCAGTTTAAAAATCTACTAAATATTATAAGTTTTCGGAAATTATTAAGAAATTAATAGCATTTTGAAAAACGAGACCACAACAACAACAACAAAATTTATTCAAAATAAATTCACTGACACGTAATCCGTGTTTGCCCTTATGGACACAGTATACTAGGTATAATAGTGTTTATAATGGATTATAAGGATTATAAATTGATATCCTTTACGAGAAGTGCAAATAGTAGGGTTAACATTTCTTTCATGTTTACTGAGAGATGACATGCTTTGCATCTAAACCGTACCAGCCTAAAAGTTGGTATATGTATAATACGGCTTATAATAATCGTTTTCAAAACACTACTCTGATGCAATAGATATCGCTTGTGCGCTTAAGCAGTACTACACACATATGCTTTGATCTTCATTTAGTAAGTCCCTAATCAGGAAAGCAAGAATGAAGACTACAAAACGAAAGGAATACGCCTTAAATAAAATGAAGTTGAGTTATTTGTGTTGAGTGTGTTCTGCCGCGCAATGCACTACCCTCTTCCTTCTCTCTGTAAACCAGAGCCTGGACGAGACCACATTGAGAACGAGAGCAGAAGAATCAGAACCAGCAGAATCCAGTGCATGTAAAACTGTTTGGATTTTGGATTCGGAGAAAGAAAAGGAGAGAATGGAAAAGAAAAGAGAGGCGAAGGCAAGAGTGGCAAGACTACTTACGTAAATGCAAAGGTTGCACATCCACATTCACGTTATGATGGATTAGACAGTTCCGTTCAGACATGCGACTACTTCAATTACATTTCGATTCGATTTGGACAACTCTACTAATATTATCACAGGAAATTTATGGATTCGATTATCATCATGTCATGCTATCATGCATTTCACGCAAAAATCATATCATAGCATATTCATCTATCCAGTCATCCAGTCCCACCATTACAAATGTATATAAAAATCACCATCCCTACAATATGAACAATTCCCTACTCATACAAATGTAGAAACAGCCCAACTAGGTTTTTTTCTACGTATAGGTACATACCTAGGTAGGTAGTTCCAGATCATGAGCAAAGTTTCTTTCAAGCATTTATGCAAGTGCTCACAACATTGTGTGCAATCGTTAGTTATATCAAAAGAGCGTCATCATCATATCACACGTAAACTAAACTACCAACAACTACCTCGATAACCTAAGCTAATGTAGGCAGTAAGGTATCTCGTTGAATTGCGTTGAGTAGGTAACTGTCTGGTTACATCACCTTACATGATACACATACATACACCTACTAGGTCTAGATTATAACTTTGATCATAATCATGATGCAGAGGATTATGCTCTTAAGTACTTTGAATCTTAAAGAAACGGAAAATCATATGCATAAGTTTACAATGTCTATCCGTATTGTCTGCGTCCACTATTAGAATGAGAATAGAGAATTAGAATGTATTCGAAATTCGAAGGCAGACAGGCCAGGCAGGGAAAGAGAGAACTAGAATTGGTGAGGCGGACAGAATGTCTACCAGCACAAGCACAAGCAGTCAGTCTGTCTATCCGTCCAAATCCAAATGAAACCAAGAAATAATGTGATGAAGAAACTCCCTCGGGATCTTCCCAGTACATTTACTCCGAACATTAATGGTGAATATGCACATATTTAAAGTAGAACACTTGCTTATTCGATGTTCTTTCATAATTTCCTCTTACAGTCAGAATCAGAATCAGAATCGTTACCAGTATCAGTCCACTTATAGCCGTTTGTAGCTTAACCTGAACTTTGTGTCGGAAAGTGTACAAAAAGAGTGGGTATAAATATATAAAGGAAGTACAATAGGCGATGCAGATGCAGTAATTACAAATCACATTTCATGTATTTTCCAGTAAATAAAAACAGGGTAATTCAGAAACTCTGTGTACAAAGGTATTCTATTCGATCGTGGAAACACATGAGTAATCATAATCATAATAATATGTAATATGACACAGTATCGTAAGTACAATATCAGCAAGAAATAGTCACAGTCACAAGATATAGTACTACGAAAAGTAGGTATATAAATATTAGGGGTTCATATGGAAAATGGAAGTGCTTGTCGATGTCGACTGTCGACCCTCAGAAAATACTCAAACTAATGGCCCTCTAATTAAATTAAATAATATTTAGGACTCAATCCATGAAGTTAGATTTTCTTCCTCCAGTAATTTGGAAATTTTCCATTTGAGTTACCATAGTCATGACGAAGGGAAAAGCAGTGGAGTTAATCACAACGGATTTCATATGAGAAGAGAGCCGAGCACACGCAGCAAATATGCAGTTGGGCTTCTTTTAAATGGAGGGAAATGAATGTGAGATTAATTAGGTGAAGGATGAGCCGAGACCGAAACAAATAAATGAAAGTGTTTTAGTTCTGGAACTGGAATATCGCATTCTAATTCTAATATCTGGATTAAGTGGTAGTAGGTTCTGGTGTCTAGTTGTAGGTATAGTGTTCAACTCTATACATACAAACTCCCTCCTTTGCTTATATAATTATGTCGGGCTGTCTTTCTGGAGTCCACATCTTTCACATTTATTCTCTCTGCCTTCTTTCGAATTCTGATTCTGAGAAATTGAATTCCATTTTTGGGATGTTCAGAGTCAGACTAGCGTGAAATCAGAACTTTTCCTGAATATTTCATTCGTCGTTCCGGTTCCGACCAATGCGCCCGGAGAAATTGCCTTGCCTTGCTTCTGCTTCCATGAAGTAGGCATAGTGTCTCCCATCCATAACTCTCCGACCTACTGTTCTCTCTGATCTCCACTTCTGTATTTCCCCAACACCATCCACCTACTATACACATACATAGGTAGTATAAGTATGAGTATACGCCATTTTTCCTATCCCAAAATTTATCAAGGAGTTGGAATCCAAATCCAAATTTGAAATTCAACACGAAGCCTATCTGTATATGCTGAATCCCAATCTCAGCGATGACGATCAAGATGAATGAATTTAAACATAAGAAAAGTTATGTAGTTTGCTCAAAAATGCACACAATGTACAAAACTTTAGTTTGTAAAAGTTGCTCTTGCACAGTTCGCTCTCTCACGGAAAACTCTATACCCTCGTAGATACACACATAAGTGTAATCTAATACGTATAGTCATATGATGGCAATAGCAAGGTAAGGTAAAGGTTATAATGCAATGTATTAGTGTCATGTCATAAATCAAGTGAACCAACTCATATGAAAAGAACACTAGAGGAACAGCCAAGAAGGAACAAGTGGGAGAAAAAACCAATGGGCTTACAAATGCCAACTGCCAAATGCTCCACTCCAATATGAATTAAATAGTGAATACAAATGACCTCCGATGTGTTCCATATCAAACATTTTCCTATTTTAATATGTACGGCAAACCCCTATTCCATAGGTTACGGTTACAAACACTCACAGCGACAGTATGGAACATAGTATGTACCTACCTATGTACGGTCTACACGGAACTTATGCGATTATTTATGTCATAAGTTACAACAACAACGTGTGCCTCTCTTCACAACGGCAATCGCATTTTTTATTTCCCCCAGAAATCTAAACAGAAAGAGGATACTGATACTGAATTGAATGCACAGCTATACACCTAATTATAAAGGATATACGTGTTGGGACAAGGACAGGCCGCTACAATGCAATGATGCTTTACTCCATGTCTATGTATATAAATCCTTTAAATCTGTATAAGTAGTTCATCGTTCGTCATTCGTCATTCGTGCCTCAATATCATTATGCAAACTCTCCTATACCAAACAAATATTCGAGTATTCAATGAGAAGCAAATAAAATATTTGTACATACACATCCTAGCACAATAGCAATAATTATTACGTTGCAAGAATCGGAAAAGATATGACAATAAAATACCGTTTTATCAATTACGCTGAAGTTATACTTCAGTTGAAGCTGAAGTTCTCCCAGTCATTCTTGTTCTTATTCTTCAAAAATTGAGAACATACATATTTTTATTTTATTCCTACTAAATACATAGTACCTACTTACTTCTTCTAGGAAAATAATGCGAGTTGATTTTGGGACACACCCCATAATATTATAGCATAATAATTACTATTACATTACATTGTAAAAGGACCTTATCAAAGTCCAGCACTACTTGAGTATTTCAATTGTGTGCTGTGGAAACGTTGATTGTGGATGGAAACATAATATTTGCATGACTAGAATGTGTGCACTGTGTTCGGAAACTAAAAAATAATTGACACGTCCGACACAAATAGTTGTAGAGTGCTGCAAGTTGTACTGATATTTACATTGAGAAGAATGGTTAATAGACAACAAGGTAATTTATTTGTTCGAAGTGACTAATAGTTTTCTATTGGTTTTGTATGGACATCTCGTAGCAGTAACCGTCCGTTCGGTTTGGTTTGGTGCATCGCATCGCATCGCATTGCATCGCATAGTCTCCTCTCATCTCGGAGTTCCATCTGATCAAAAGTACATCACATCACATCGGAACCATAACATACGAATAACAATGCAAAGGTGCGTTCATCTTCACTGTACATGTCCTGTCAGAAAATTGACACGCACGGTCAATAATAATACAACACAACTCTCTTGTCAGTCCAGGTCCAATGTTTCATTTGAATTTCAATCTACAATTTATTACCCACCTTCTCCCTATCTATAGTTTAGTAGAGTCACCTGTACATACTTTTCGTATGGAACCATGCATATTTATCCGTAGTATGCGATCCATATCTATTCTAACTGTACTGGTCGTGCAGTCTTCACTATCCCATTAGGTACGTAGGTACTTCCTTATGTAAATCCATGCCGCTTTTACTTTACAATATTTTTTGTTTGACGGCATGAACACACAGTATTTGAACATATGAATCGAATCCCATTCAAAGAATTTTTATTGTGACTTGCTATAAAAATGTTTTCAATCTAAAAAAAAAGTTATAATGCTAGTATATTATTAGTGCATATAGTAAACGAGAAAAGAGGGTCATATATTATAAACATCATACAAGAAATACATAGTACAAACTGAAGAAAAATAATGCACATCCGTAAGTGAGCCGTCACATCGTTTAAATGCATATTAACAAAGTATTAACTTCCGACACATAAATTACTACGTTTCTGCACAAACCTTTAATTGCCTATCATTCCCTGCTCTTCGATAATTGTAATTATTATTATTATCATTATTGGAAACGACAGAAAACGCTATAAGGGTTGTGAACGATTTGAGGCTCAGAGTTCAAACTGTTCTCAAGACACAACCACAAACCACAGCTAATAGGTATTTAGATCAATTTGTGAATTTCTTGAAAGGTCAATTATCTTATTTAAATCACACACTGCCAATGAATGAGTAATCGGAATCGTAATCCTAAAAATGGTGTCTGTCTAGTGCTGCGAAAATGTTTTGTATAAGATAGTGTCCGATGTCTCACTTGCGGTTGCGGAGGTGCAGCAATCGAGTCAAAGACAAGTAGACTACATAGGTACATACGGACGAGCAGTATTTCTGTGGTATGGGATGAAGTCGCAAGATACATAGTCTGGGGCTCAGACAAATATTAAACCAATCTATCTGTGTACCAAACCAACCTACCTGCGCGCATATCTAGTTTAAAGATAAAATTCTGAGCAGTTAATTAAGTGCTGGTCAAAGCATTGAAATGAAGGAATGTGGGAAAAATAAATTACATGTCGAAGAGGCTTCTGTACAAGATAAATTATCGAGAAAAGTCAACGCTTCTCCTACTCTTCTACTCTGCACCAATTAATTGCCTGCCAAAGTTTAAAGAAGGGAGAGAAAAAAAATTCATATGCAGAACCAGAACGAACGATGCGACGGGCAGAAAGGCAAACTTCAGACTTCACGAAGATGAACAAAAGTAAAATTGTAGGTAAGTACGTGGTACGCTGTTTTTTTCCTGATGCTCCCACACTTTCTTGACGCTTCATACTCAAACTGGAGGTTGCAATTACAATTTCCTTTAAGTCTACGACTACTAATTCTTTGTAACTGTTTTACGGCTACCATGTAACGATTTATGAGGTTAATTTTCATTGTTGGTTGAATACAAATAAGTAGGTACATACTAAAATGCTAAAGTGGCACTTTAACTTTTTTTAATTACTTTACAATTATAGTGTTTTAATTTCATAGAGAAGTTAAGATTAGGAATCAGAAGTTGTAGGACGGGAATGGGAAATAATTGCAGTTTAGAAACAACCTAACTATTTATTGGTGTTGGTTTTGAATCAAGTTTAGAATAAATTGTTTCACGTTTATATCTCTTTGATGTTTGACTTCATAAATCGTTGCCCTTTTGCTCTTGACCATGGAATTGAATAAATATTTAATCCATGGATTTTCTCAGCCTAGGCCCAAGCACTCCATGACAAAGAGACTATTGTACTGATCCCTGATCCCATTGTCACATTGAGTCATTGAATTTGTGTGTGTAGGTATATTAGCACAACAACAACAAGTGTGTGTACAACACGTCCTCATCATCGTCGCTTCAATCAAAAAGAAAAAGACACCACAGATGTTTTAATAGAGATGAAGAGGGTACACGACACGATACACGGTACATGGTACACACGGGGTTGTCTATATTCTACATGTGTACAGATAAATGATGATCTTTCTCCATGGGTAAACTTTATCTGTGAGCAGAGGGTAGCCAGCCCAGTCATAGCTACTCATGTTCATCAAACAAAGGCTTCGTCAGAGATTGCCCACATACAAAGAACCAAAGAACGAGAAGCTCGTACAGAGATATGAAGTGTTCAAAAGTGTTCGTTTCGGTGTAATGTCCTCGTCATCCTCATCATTCTTCACTTGTCACTATGCCCATCACGAAGATACATAGTAGCTGGATGACATATTTTATTGGAGGAAAATACACACTTGATCCTCAAGGATTATCAAATAGCTGCTGTATCACAAGTCACTACATTTCCCCTTTGCATTGCTTTAGCTTGCTTCCCATACATTATACATACACATTGGAGATAATTCCAGGGCAAAACCCTTCCGAGGAATCTTTGGCATTTTCATCCCATCTCAACTATTTTTGTACTTAATCGTCTTCCTCACCCCCAGAGCCCAGTCACATTTTTACAATAAAATTATTACATCTGCTCTGATCGCTGACGGAAACATCAGGATAGAAATTGAAACGTCATTCAAGGTCCTTGATACTGGAACTTACTTTTGTAGAATGTTAAGAACCTGCTTTTTGAAAATCTGCAATAAAACTTTAACCTGTAATCTAATTACGTAGTTTCTACCAGATTTTCTCACAAACATGAAGTTTGAATTTGTTAAGGTTTTAAAATATACTTAGTCACGAAGTACAAACATTTATTTGAAGACAACAAACAAACTCATGTTGGTTAAAACATTCCTTACAGAAATTGCCGGTTGGTTGAGTTACATGAATTGAGTAGTAGGGACATCTGATCGAGCATTAACATCTAAGCATTCCGCTTACAAGTGAGCTGAATATGTAGTATGGACTTAGGAAGCCAAGTGAACTGAGTCAAGAACAATACCAACATCATTCGGAAACCAATACCCTCTTGAAAATTATATTTTGTACATATCGCATCTTTCTTTGGCTATGCAAATTGGTCATGGAAAAAGGGGATAGGTAAAAAAATCTTGAGCTCCTTCTATTTGGTCTGGTGTGTTGGCTAAGCCTATGCTGACCGACTGCAACTGCAGATACGGATAACACTATTATGCGGGAGAGTCATCGTGCACTTTTTCGTCTGTGGAAAACCAAACCATCAAGCCACAAAGTTCACACAGACAATACCACCACCGTTTTTCCATGCGCAATTATTCATAATGGAATTCTAATAGGATCAACTCATCATCCACCGAATTTCGTCTGGAAACCTCGACTTTAGATGTTATGAATGCTGATGTTGAGACTGCGAAGTGAAGTCATCTTAGAATTTTCACATGCCACTCCTAAAGTCATAAAATAGAGTACACAGTATTATTACATTGCATTAGGGTTTCTCAAGTTTGAAACAAAATTGAATACAGTGACAAGTAATCGATACTGTACACTTTGAAAACTATACATATGCTTTACTGCAACCAAGCCATCCCAATCGCCAATGCCAATATTTGATATTGTAATAGTGTACAAAAATCGAGTGCTACATTGCATTGTGATTGTTGTTGTTTCTATATTAGAATTAGATCAATGAAAATACAGAAAGTTAAAAGAACGGATGTATGGATCCTTTCCAGTTGAATACTGTGCAAAGAATTTAAGTGTTTTCTCTTGTACATTTTATACAGTGAATGCAGAGCTGATTGCACACTCAACATTGCTTGTTATTGTTCAGTTTTGACTGTAGCCTAGACATGGGCAACAGGAACAGAAGCAGCATCGGCATCGCATCGGCTTCTGGGTATTGAGAAACTTAATAAATAAAGAGACTGTGGCTTGACTTGGTAAATGAGCGTGAAAGCATTCGCACGGAAAAATCATAAAGTAAATCTTTAACTTGGTTCATGGTTTATTCAGAACGATCCATTAGCCATGCTTTTGAGTTTAAAGGGAGGTAGCTACGGTCACAGTTTTTCAATAAGCTCTCGGCTCCCATCTCCACAGAAATACGCCTTCTCTTAATATCCAACAAGTACACACTTGCAAAGTGTATCCATCGAAAAATCTGTACACAAAAAATACATTCACGAATATATACATAGTAGCAAGGAAGATATAAATAAAACACCTTTTCATCCACAAGCATTTCATTGGCACAATAAAATAAGAATATATACAATGTAATATGTATACAAAATCCTTACACGAAATTATATCGTATTATAAAGTAAGCATATTGTACTCAAACCTTATCAAAATGTAAGCATATTTAAATTTCCAACGCAATGGAGAAGCATACTAAATTCTCTGCGGTTTTCTCCTCAAATATAAATTACCTGTTGTGAATTTATTATGGATCCTTCGCATGATCCTTTACTGTACCAATAAAAAAACGTCTGCATCTCGACCCATCTTGTTTTCTTTCAAACCAGATACGTTTAGAAATCATAATTCCTACATAACATAGCTGAAATACATAGAGATATATACTCATTTAACATTAGTAAGTAGTGCAGATACTCTAAGATATTATACTTAATTTAGCTGCTCTCTTTCTTCAGTCAGTTTGAATGCTTCAAAGTTGCTGTTGGCGTTGGCAACTGTTATTGTTGGTAGTGTCTGAATTACAATAAAATGATGATACAGGAACATAGAATCATTAGCGATGGCTCATCCATGGTTTATCGCGAATGCCGATCTTCCTATCTATGAACATCACAACATTAAAACAATGAGCATCGAGTTTTTAGACAAATAAAAATGTTAAATGTGGTGAAGAACTATGTGTGAAATTATACACGTAAAACAAATTGTAAGTCAAGTAAAACTAATGTCCAGTAATAAAAAACAGAGAAAGAAAGTTGTTACCACCACAGCCACAGCACAGGTTTTTCATTTGCATTAACATTAACTCAGTCTTATCTTGAGTCCCTTCAAAGAATAAACTGAAACAAAATACCATTAGATTAGACCAACAATAGAACATACATACTGAGGCACCTAATTTAGTACTTTTCTACCTACCTACATGATGGTTAGATGTTAGATTACAGATTACACGTAGATCAAATCAAAGTTGGAAACATTTGAACTAACAAGTTTCTCTAAGCTGCTAGGTACAAGCCTACAAATCCTTTCATGCGTACCAATGCAATACAAGGAGCATAAAAAAGATGACATATCTAACTAAATATTATGTTTATGGTTTAATAAGTTAAAGTGTCAAATTTGTGTGGAGTGCGTGAACTTCATGAATTCATCACGAAAGCAGACACTGTGACAATTGGAATTGGAATGGAATAGAGTTGAAGGGAGACACATTTTATCTGCTCAAGAATGAAATGGAATGAAATGACATGAAATAAAATGAAAAGAATATAATAATACCGGACCAAAATCAACCTCAGCATATTTTATCTTCACGAAGCACAACCACAGCCACAGCTGATTCAGATCCTTGTATCTTTCACAGAGTTCGAGCTTAATTTGACAATCTGAAAGGACCACGACAAAATGTTCATCATTCAACAGACAGAAATCTGTACACCACGAACGAGTATCCGGAGAATAAAATAGAAACTCATACACAATAATAATACATAATGGTATGTATACTTTCTATAAACTGTACACCGTACTGGCTGTCAGTTGAGGCTACTCAGCGGTTTCGAAATTAAACCGAGAAAAATCGTACTTCCGTGTCCGTCCCGTCTCACACCCCTTTTATACACACATCATTTCGTAATCATAATAACCGCCGTCACTGCTCTATACTTTGAAATTAGAACGTCTGCACTATGTAACTACTTTTTATGCTTAACTGCAAACATTTGTACTTGCGGCGTATATCTAGCAAATGCATTATTAACCATAGTTTCATATCACACTATAACAGTGAACCTACAAAAATGGAACATTATAAATATCTAATATTTGTGTCAGTTCAATTTCAGTATCTTATGTGTCCACAGTGTTTTTTATATTTTACTTCTGAATTTTACAATACACTTCTCTATGTGTTTGCTCATCCAACAAATCAAGTTACGGCCCCCTGTCCCATTTCCAACACCAATGACAAATACACCAAAGTGTCATTACACCGATGCTTACATACATTGACTTTAAGAGCCCAAATGCAAATGATAATCATCCTAATTGTGAGAAGCGTAACATAACGGCTAAGGCAATCGCCCCATGACGTCAAGGTCTTTTCCGACTTGAAACAAGTGCACTAGGGTCCATACAGCTTGATAACTATTATGTACCAACCTAAACACATTTTTAAATCTTAACACTTGTGCAAAACTTACAAAAACTAGCGAGAATACATAAGTGATTTTATAAGCGGTTATTACTATTGCAAATTTTCAGTTTTTCCTGTTTACTCTTGAAAAATATTATGGATACTATGACTCTTTTATTTTTGCAGGGTAAACTTCATCATAAAATTTTAAATGATTCATTAGCATATCTGTATTGCATGCAATTTGCAACCATTTGTTAGTTGACGCTTTGTATGAATAAGATGGTAGTACAGGCAAAGTAGTTTATTTTGCATCCTTGTGGGTAAAAGGGGATAAAATTATCAAATTGATTATTCTTTTTAATTTTCAATGGAGGTAGTAAACAGCAAAAGGCAATAATTAACTTGTACATATTATACTGTGTTGGGATTACAAATACAACTGACGATTGCTAAATTGCCACTGCTGAGGGATAAGGTACTGAGTCAAGAACTTGGTATTGATTAAGATGCAATAAGTCATGAGATAAGTAAAATTGTCAACATTTCAATTTCGCATGTACAGAGCATTACTGCTAAAAGCAAAGCATTTCTTTTCCTGAACTTAATTGAATGGAAAGTATGTAAAATAAATGTAACAACAACAAGCAACACCCCATTGCAATATTAGTAGCACCTTTACCTGTGTATATTCACACCAGCACCAGCATCAGCATCAATGCCTGCATTGGTAGGTATACATCTGTGAAATGATGATTATACCAAACGATTGCAATGTGTATTAGCAAGTGTGCAGTTAAGTGCCGATCGCCAATAAATTAGCACGGCATTGAAAAGGTTTACATTGTAATTATTGTAACCTCGATTTGGTTAATTGTTACAACATTTTAATCGAATACGTCCATCTCCATCTCCTCGCGTAGGGATTTTATCTTTTCTATGTAATTATATAGACACAATCAAATTGAAATTACAACTGCGATTAGCATGAGTAACAAATGTGCTTTAATTTCTTCACAATTTCAGTTCGATCAGCAATGAGTTAAGGTTCATGTTGTATTCATATGGACAATAGTGTACCCAATATCTGTAGTACGATTCTCACACTAGACTGCAGATATCTCAAAGCCACCTATGTGTATCTAACTCATATATGTATGTAGATAGTTATTCATACGCTGCCGATTTGAAGTATCGATTCAATCTCAATTACGTGTAAATGAGCTTATCAACATCAAATCAATCGGACGGCAGGCGTATCAGCATTTTGTCAACAATCAAAGCAACTATTCATTATCCATATTGGGCCCTTGAATTTGAAACGTTAAATGACGTTGACGTTGCTCTCGTCGCAAACTAAACTTCCACGAACTTACATTATCCACACTACGGTAATAAAAAGGTGAACGCTTGCACACCGACTGACCACCTTGTACTCTCCTCTACAATCCATCAATGTTGTATTAATCGCAAATTTACGTGAAATTGAATTGCAATCAAGCATAATGTGTAAGTAATGTACTGAACTCGCAAAACCTCTACATAAACAACAATACATGCTTTACTCTTGCTGCATGCTCGTGAGATTAAAAGCTGTCTGTCTTTAATGAAAATAAATAACGATCAATTGCCACCGCCACCGCTGTTTGAGAGGGTGCAGTATAGTAGTGGAGCAGAGGTACTGACCACAAAGATCCTAGCGATTTCATAGACAGAATAGAATTGCCTACAGAAAAGAGCTTTCACCAACACCAACTCCAACTCCAACTCTAAACCTATCGCCATCGTCATCGCCATCGCCATCGTCAACATCAGTCATACATCAAGATTTAGTAAATGAGGTAAAGTGTAGATCGTCGATTGAGCATGTTTGTGTAAAATACTGTAGAGTCAAATAGGAATTAGGTGAGGCGGTCTGGGTTTGTTCAATGAACGCAATAAAATCCTGTCTACTAAATTATGGTCCTGTATATCATATTGACCAAATATGGGAGCTAAAATTCGACGGTTGATCCAAAATTCTGAATGCACTTTTTACGCATTACTGTATTATTGAACAAATCTCATAGTAAAGCACTGCCTACATATAGCTGCGCGGCTTCCCATCAGATCCTGTTAATTTTGTAACACCTCATAAAGTATCAGCATCAACGCAACGGCAGCAATTCATTGAAAATAAAAATGCGGCGTGGCTATTATTCATATCATAGAGAGTACATAGGCACAGAGTACAGATAGCCAGAAGATATGGTGTACACATATAAGGGTTCATTCATACTCTGTATACACATATGTACATAAGGGAGGTAGGTACACTTTAGATAAACTGTTATTTGATGAGCAATAAATGGAGAGTTTTTTTGAGATGATCATGATACGATACGATACGATGTGTTATGATATGATGTGATGTGATGTGATGCGGTGAGAGCTAAAGATCCAATTCAAAGCGCGGTGGTGGGTGCTTCCATGAAAATTACATCTGTTGGTGTGGTGGTGACGTTGACGGACAGCAGGCGGGAGGTCGGACTCGGAAAGACATGAACGGAACATTTTTTATTAGGAAATCCTAAAGGAGCGACAGGGGCAAAAAGTAGTGTATGGTATGGCGTATCATATCATATCACATCATATCACATGATTTGGTAACAAAGTAGACATTAGACATCACGACCATGCCATGGTCATACGGTATTTGAAGAGCTTCATAAAATACATATTAGGGTAACTTAAATGGAAGGATGATGATGTACCGCTCACACACAAGCACAATAAGTGGCTACACAGAATGAAATTAGATCGGATAATTTCTTCCGTCCCTTGAGAAATTTATTTGCATTATAATATAACACATGCATTCATGTATAGCATATGCTTTTTTATATACTCCACGTATAGGCAATATACCTACCTACCTACTTTAATTATACGCTTGTAGCCCTATCAACCACGACCACCACTGCATCCAAGTCTATCTCTCCAATCTAATGATGAAATTATGTATCGTAAGTTAAAAACTTGCGGCAAGTTTATCCACATGAATTTCCTCGTCATGTTTTTGATTTCGGAAGTGAATGTTTCTGTTTATTACAGGGATATGAAGAACATAATAAATAGATAATAGTGTCGTAGGAAAGGACTGGAAGTGGAAACTGGAAATAACGCTACAAATATATTTATTGAGGTTTGTGTTCATTAGAAAACATTGAAAGAGTAAGCGTTATTCTCTCGTGAAAGATAATATAGTGGAGAATTATACCGTAATTTTGC
>JAAXYX010001778.1:0-20688 GCA_036851915.1 Ptenothrix huangshanensis | reverse complement strand
TAATTACACCAACGAGCTACTGCTACTACTGCAAACACAAAGTACAAGATACAAAAATAAATATATCTAATATCCTGTTCTGCTACCACTCTCCTCTTTACTCCTATTCCTATCCCCATTCGTATTTACTTATAAGTAGCTCTAGGTTCCTACTTGTACAATTGCCAATGCCTTTCCATATTCCAATTAGAATCCAAATCAGACCCAAGGGGACGAAAGAATCAGGAAGGAGAGAGATAGATAGAGCATAGAGAGAAGTAACATAAAGAGAGACGTACCTACTACACTACCTACTCAAAGTTAAAGTATTTTTTGTTTATTTCCACCAGATTTACTTCACAGTCATAGTACACTCGTCATCGTCATCGTCACACACACGTTCACACAGACATATGCAGACCAAACAGTGATACTGAAACAGTCAGTCCGAGAATCCAGAGTACGGTGGTAGCGACATAATATAAGTAGATTTAATTATAATAACATAAATATACGTATAAACGCATTTGGCATTTACGTATTTACTTGAAACAATCAAAATAAATTGATTCAGCCAATTCTGTTGTGCTCACGGTAAATAATAATAGAAGTTGGACTTGGTTTTGGCCTGGCTTTTAGCTGACATTCTTCCAAACGGTAGAGTCGACGAGAAATAAAGGATAATTTTCTAGCTTTGCACTGTTGAAAAATAAAAATAGAATAAAAGTGCATCCCCGTATTCTAGGAAGAAAAACTAAACATATTATTCTACAGTTAGCTAAGTGATAGTTTGTATGTAAGTGTAAGGAAAGGAAAAAATTCAAACGATTGTATAAAAGAGTGTGTTCTATTTTTCTACTTACAACTTGTGAGTTGTATGTTGTATTTGTCGTTACTCTTAAAAACTATTTGTTAAGTCGTTGTCGTTGAGTTTTGTTGTTGGTTCATTCATTTGTTTTGTAACAAGATTCAAAGATATTTTCGTATTTACATTCGCTATTAAATTCGAAAACGTGATTGTCCTCTCGTCAAATTACATCGCAAATCGCAACACAATAACATTAACTTACATAAGGTGGAGACTGCGACATACTATACTTGATGCTATATAATATTTGCTATACTGAAAGAACAGACTTTTGTCCTTTGTCATTTTTGTGGATATATAATCATTTGCACAGACAAAGGAAAGTGACTCTATCGTTATCTTTTAAATAAGTACAGTGTATGAGTAAATCGTAACATTTTTATAAATATTATTAGCTTGTTATCGAGAATATTTCAAGCATTTTTTATGTAACATTTTATTTAGTTACATTACTCATTTATTATTGTGTGAGTTGTTTTAGTTTTGGAATAAGTCAGAATTAAGTCTAAAGGTAACGAGTACAAATAAAAGTGCAAGTGGATGTTTTAGTATTGTAAGTAATCATTACAAGTAGGTGTTTAAAAGTTAATACGAACAACGATCGACCATAATAATTACGCAGAGCACAAGCAAGGAGAGTGGAAGATATCAGTTTGGGTTAGGACTTGGACTAAAACCTACTTAACTCAAATCGAAATCGAATCAAGGTAAATCAACTGATTCACAGTACGAAGTGTACTTCGTAAGTTTGTAGAGCCACATTTTTTGTAGGTTTTTTAAAAAGTGGAAAACGATATTATAACATTAAGTGTACATAATAGTAAATACTGCCAACTGACTAATGACTAGCAGTGTTTGGGAGTAATTACGTCTCCAGTTCTTCTACTCCTTTAAACATTGATATTATTTCGATCAAAACAATTCTTTGTAAACGAGCTGTCTATGCGCCACTGTTACATACTAAGATTTTAATTGCATTATAAGTAAATGTAATATTAGCTTCAAATCACGAATAGCTGAAAAAGTTGGGGATGAGAAGCTTTTGAGGCTTGGATAATACTGAAGGGTATAGCAATATAATGTACATGTACTTTTAGCCAAACGCAAACAATTTTTGTCTTTCGTAGTTTAAATTATATCAGACTATATTGCGTGAATAGAATTAGGTTAGGGATAAGTACAGTTAAGTAGGTCTGTAATTAGCTAGTATCTTCAGACTTGAGTCTTTTGTCTTCGCTGATTACTTTGTGTGAGTGATCACTATAGAATTTATACCTAATTATGACACAGCTAATATTCTGGTCTTCTTGAACGTAACGTCAACCGTGATAAAATTACAAGTGAATACAAACTAGTGTTATGGTTGAGTACTTTCGGACAAAAACACGATTATGGTACTACCAATAATTCATATTATGGACTATGATATTATTAGTGGTGAATGAAAGTCGAAATTACAATACGTAATTAGTTCTTTTTTTGTGATTTCATGGTCATTATTGATATTTCTTGGATTCAGTGACTTGTCGTTGGTCTCATAAATTCTCAAATAACAAATACAACTGTACTTCAAGTACTACTACTCTGCTCGATCGATAATTTTAAACATAAACTGTACGACGAAATATAAAAACGGTTAAGGAAATTGAGTGATCAAGTTTGGTGGAGTATATCGTCAATTAACGTCAGCAGCGGATTTTAATCGTATTGAAATTCGTTACACGTATTGCCACAGATTACCAGGCTGGAAAGTAAACCAACGTACCTACGTACTTTTAAATGATTTCATCGTAATAGATTTGTACTGTGAAGTAGTGTCAAGAGAAGAGTATCATCACGATTCGTGTTTTTTGCTGCACTTTCCTGAGATAAATGTAAGTACAATAAATTACAACCAAGTATGCAAAAAATTACTCATTTTATGATTAACACATTGTACTAATATGAAATGCGGAGTTGTTAATTGTTCATTGAGTAATAAATGATAAGATCTCTTGCGATTTGTTTTAAACAGCTTTATTTATTATGCTAGGCAGAGGAAATAAACATTGTACAACTTTATAAATTAAATTAGGTACCTAATCACTTTATTGCAGTCAATCGTTATTTTTCCTACTCCAATAAATGATGCACACATCAACTCAACTAAGAACTAAGTCGTTGCATTGAACTTTTTGTCGTTGGTTGCATTACAGACCGTGTTGCTAGAGATAGAGAAATCAAAACTTGGGAAATTGTTGAGTTCGAAAATATCAGCTGTTGCATTGCAAATAGACGGTAGAATAATCAGAAAAGCAAAAAGACTAATCTAATCAATAATATTAATTAGCCGTTAACCTGACGGAGTGACTCGACTCTCATCGCAAAATATTGCTATAGGGATATACAGATTCAGTTTGAGATTGTTTGAGATTCGCAAAAAACAAATCTGCGAAAATAGTTCAGAATTTTAGAGAGGAGAATCGATGACAGACGAGTCACTCCGTCAGGTTAACGGCAATGGAGTAGTGGATAGGAATTTAATTTTTGCTAAAAATGTCAATAATGCTACAAAAATTCTAAAAACCTGAACTATTTTTATGTGAATGCGAGACTGCAGGAAAATAATATTATACAAATACAAAGGTTTAAATTCGAAGTTTAAATTTTTAAATTCTGCAAGTCATTGCTGCCTGCCCGCAAGGACATGTTTTATTCGTTCTCCCTTCTCCCCCTTCCTCCCGTGTTCCTCGTTTCATGTTTTCCCAAATTTCAGTAGCTATTTAATTTGTCAAGTGTTGAACCTGCTGTGCTATTTGAATAAATTATGATAATTAATTATAATATAATTATAAACCCAAAGCGAAACCAAATTTCTGTAAATCCTAAGTATTTGTTTTACGAAATTAGCGGAAGGCTGATTATATACTTTTGCTGTCACTTAATAATTAACCTTATATTACGTCTAATTTATCAGTGAATTTATCAGTTATGCATTGCCAATTCTAGATACGCTGCAAGACACAATCATGCGTCTTCCTCAAAATTACTGTTTGCATAGGCAGAGGTTAAATTTAAAGTAATTCATTGTCAACTTTCGTTAGTCATCATGATCTATGCGTAGAGATCTTATTGCAATCTAATATATATAAGTAAACTGAAAACTCGAATTAGAAAAGCCAGAATAAGTATATACCTATTTATATATAACTTTAAAGGGCGTATTTTTGTCTCATCATGGTTATTTCTTCAATGCTTGTAAATCTGTGAAAGTTCGTGTTCCGTGCTGGAAGCAAACGCGCAAAATGAATTGTGTGAAATCATTTTGTAACAATAGTGCAGCGTGGAAAAGAAAAACCTTAATTTATCAGGCTCTGTTTTGAAATTTGCAGAATTTTATGGGCAGTGAAAGATGGATAGCGCAAGAGATGACAACCTATCGAGAATTCCAGTATTTGTCTATCCCTCATCTGTAACTTTTAATGCAAATGATAGGGATCACCTTAAGCAAATACTTACCATTTATAATCCATACGAATTTCCTATACTGTTTAAAGGTAAGTTTAGTTATGAGAACCTTAGTCTGAAGAAGTTTTGAAAGCTAGATTGATTTGAGTAATAGTTTTATCTTTTATATTCATTCATGGTTCATATTTTATTCAAAATTAATTGTAGTTCTTTCGACGTCTCCTCTGAACTACACGGTAGTGGATCCCGAGGGGTATATAAGCGCCAAGAATAGTGTGGATTTGATTTTACGACTCACATCAACTGTTCCGGCAGAATCATCTTCCAGCTCCATTAGCGATAAATTTCGTGTCCAAATCTGGAATGCTAATACTCGGAATCTACTCGGACGTAAAGATGTGCCATCGCTTATTAGTTTTGGAAATCCTACTAGTAGCTCATTCTCCGGAAACTACTCACAAGGCAGCGGATTGACCTCAGCAGACATGACATTCCCGTCCGACTTTCAGCAGTGTCCACCTTCTGGGATCATTTCGTCATCCTCCGCCAAAATGGAGTATTTAGGAGGAGGACCAGGGATGGGAGTCTGCAGCTCAACTGGTGGAGGCATTCAGCATGGTCATCCCAATTACGTCGCTCTCCTCACGGGAATCGTTTGCATCATCGGCCTCATGCTCCCTACAAATACTAATGACAGAGGTGGTGAATCGTCCAATTCGTCATCTTCAATTCCATCTTACCTTCATTTATCAATCAATTTCAAATTATTAATTGCCTATACCCTCGGTCTGGTTACAATGGTCATTTTCCGCCCTCAATGACAACTAATTTCCCCTCCCCTAAATCCCTATTTCTATTCCTGCTAGCGTTATAGTTTCTACTAATGTTTTCAATATTAATTCGATTGCGGATTTGTATTTCTCATTAAATTTCGAGATACCTTGTACTTGGTCGGTTCTCTTTCGTTTTCCTTTATTTGCATTATTACCGTAAAACTTCAAATTAGAGTCCCAGCTGTCATTGTAAATATTGACGCTTCTCCCCGGCTATCTTTAGAGGTAGGCTCGCTTTACCAACTATACATATATGGGCTAGAAATACATGTTAATTATTTCGAAATAATGGAGTGGTTTTAATGAACTACTTCAGCTCTTATTACCAAGTACGCAAATATGCGTTAGACAAGCATTTTAATTAATTCGAATCTTTATTATTCAATATAAATTACGGGAAACTTGATAACAAATATGAAAAAACCTTGCTTGAATCGAATTCAAACTAAAATCTTGCCTTCAGGTAAGAGCAACGACTGAAGGAAGTATTTATAATGATCAATTCCATGATTCAAATTCAACGTTCATTAATGCTAATGACCATAGGAGTTGCCATTCCTTTACCTTAAATGTAAAATGTTACATTTTAATCATTTACTATTCATAAGCAAACGTGCATATATACTTAGTAATGATATTTAGTAGCATGAATAAAATATACAATTGTGTCTGATACCTATGGCTATGGCGATAAATTACATCCTAAAGAAGTACTACAACTTTTAACAAGGAAAATTAACATTAGCTACAAGTAGCAGCTTTTTATGCTATAATTAGCTACAGGTAGTAAAATTTAGATCTGCAGTGGCACGGCATTGTAAAAGAGGAGCGGCCATCATAAGAGACATGCTGTCTTTGGAGACCGGCTCTCTTTGTACTCAATTGCGTGGTTGCCCCGGCTATCTTTCGAGGCAGGCTCTTATTTGAAGTTTTACGGTACTCATTTATCTTCGTTTAAGTTACAGTGAAATCTCGTTATAACGACAGCTCAGGGGACCGATTTTTTCAGTCGTTATAGGGAGATGACGTTACAGACCTTATAAAGTCCAACGACAGGTTCGCTGACGAAGAGGACATGTGCCGTCGTTACAGTAAAATTAAAAACGTTATAACGGAGGTCGTTATAACGAGATTGCACTATTTATGCTCTACAGATTGTTCAGTTAAGTTGTTCTCTAACGAGCAAAGGACGCCAACTTATTATGCAGGATTGCTCCGAAACATTCTTTTTCGTGTAGACTATGCTAAAAAAGGAAGAATGACTGAACAACACCAGGCGCAGTCGAAACATTCACCCAAGAAAAATATTGAAAATTTACATTTTGGCCTAAAAACGAAAATGGGCATTTTTTCACTGAAATAGCCACGTAAAATTGACTGACCACAGGACACTACATCGAGTTTTTAGCTAGAGGAAGCGCAGTTATTACTTGTAATCTTTTTTTTCGTCCGCCGCCCTAGACTTTGGTTTTTTCATTCTAGAGTTAACATTTATTATCGGATTCTAATGAAACTTTGCACACTTGTAGAACTATTAATGTAAGCAAATATTTCAAAGTATGTTTGAGACAGATCAGATGGCGAGTTGTGCGGCGGGAAGGCTGTGAAGATTTACACGTTTTAGGCTCTAGCGGTAGCGTTTATTGACGTATCTCTATGTTTTGCATGCCAGTTACTCTGAAGAGGGTTTGTACTTGGGTTACATTTCAGCCTGATCGAGCGGCGGGTTTGGCGGGTGGAAATAATTGTATGTCTGTAAACTCTCTCATGGTCGTAATTATTGATGAATCTCAACGAAACTTACCACACATGTTTAGCATAGTATTCTGTCGCGTAGGTGTGAATTCCAGCAAATTCGGGCGGCGTTTTAGCGGCGGTAAAGACAAGAGTATTTCATGGAGGCGGCCTTGCCATTAGCAATGCATGGCCATATGTAGTTGCTGTGTTATATGGTTGAATGTAGACACTGCATAACCGATGCTTTGGATTTAGCAAACAATAAAAAACATTAACCAGAGAAACTAATTTAAAAGAATGCAACAATAGGAGTAACAAGCCTAGAAGTAAAGGCAGGTTTGTTTTGTTAGACTTCAGACTATGACATTGGTCCTACGCGCTGCTTATCTTTAACCAAAAAATTCAGTGTAGCTTCTCTTAGTCGGCTTTCCACTGGGGAAAGTCGTGTGAGCAAATGGCTATAGTGGTAAAAACCTATTATTAAGTAACATTTTATCGGATTCCTAAAAGGTATCTAGACAGTCCAAAGTAGTGTATCGTATCTACGCGCTTACTTAACTAACCAACGAAACAAACAACGACTTTATTAATCTTGCGAAAATACACTTAGTTGAAATTTTAGTTAATTACTTTCCTTTATTTTCTCCGTTTTCCGTTGATGCTTCCATCAATTTATTTTTATGTCAGAAGATTTGAATTTTTCGCTTGATATTAAATTTGACGATGAGTGCGCGAGTGAAATTATTGAGTTGGTTTTGGTTCGCTTCGAACCGAATTCAAAACAATTTATGTAGTGAATCTATGTCGATTTTCTTTAGATCCAGCAAGTATACTTACTAGGGAAGCCTGGTTGTTGTAACTCACGGATCCGGGAAATGGTCATATGCAGTTGTAGTACTCTTAGTAGTGATCACAAAAATCAATATAACTCGGGTGCCTTTTGAAGCTACGTTTAGCACAACTTTGTATTTACTCTACTATTGTCGAAAATACTTGCGAGGAAAGAAGTTATTTTTTTCATTTGTATTCCGAACAGGTAATTTTTTTCTCTTCCCCAGGGATGGGAGAGGGGATTTGTATAATTTACATTTGAAGATTAGTAGTACATAAGTGACTATGACTCCGTGGCCTACCCGGCGATAATCTCCATATATAGTAGCATAGTACCATTGGTTCCTTTATTTATGTACATATCCCAACCGTGCTGGTGCTTATGTGCACAAACTTTCCCTTCACCTTCCCTCATTTTGCATCCCCTTCCTACTCCTACCGTCCGGTCCTCATTGAACGCTTATAATAGGTTTTCCACACCTAAAGTGAGACTGGCTTGCTCACCCGTCGCCAGTCGCCAGCTCGAACCTGAGCTTTCACCGTTACCCACATAATATATAAATTATAAATAACTCATCAATCACTCAAGTCAACAGCATTTCAGGCGGTTTGAAAAGTAATGATAATTAATTATAGCACGGAGAGATGGTTCTATCGCTTTAACTAATTAAAACCTAGACTCAGACCTCAGACTCAAACCTAGATAATATTTTATTTTTATGTTTTTATTTATTTAGACTTTAAGGTCAAGAGGCTATCAACACAAAGTGCTGGTGTTAGGCCTGGACCATAGCAAACAATATATCATCCAGTTTTACAAACAATCCAATAGGTTGACACAAAACATTGATAATATGGCAACAGGGGTTGAATATTCTATACTTCTACAATTCTAGGTTATTGAATATTATTGAATATTAGAAACTTCACTTAACTGTACATCGGACGTGCAGGAAGAATACGGGTATACATATTTACTTCACCTTGATTGATACGGGGATCTACATATAATGAGCTTTCGGGTACTGTATTAAAGATCTGCCGTTAATTACAACTTTTACGATGTAATTACATATACCATGTCATTGTCATTTATCATATCCTACCAATACCAGTGAACTATTATCCTTACACGTACGAAACCTTTTCCTTATCCTAAAGTAGTTTCGACTCCAAAAAATTACCTGCATACTAAATTGACATTGTTATTCCGCAGTAATAAAATGAATATTCAATTAATACGCAGATAGTTGCATTTCTTTAAATAACTAAATAATAAGAATAATTATTACACACATGATTATAAGAAAAATTAAAAGTTCATTGCTTTGAAATTGTCCTTTAAAATGTCAAATATGAGTATGAATATGGCCATCGTGAGTGATACTAATTCAAAAATCAGTTTAATTAATTTTATCGCATACAAAATTATAATGCAATAATGAAATCAAGTAAATAGCAGGTAAACCTATGTAAGTTGTCGTTGAAAATTGTTTGTTATAGCTTTAATTATAATGGTTTTTATATTTGTTATACTAATGTATATTTGATATGGATCGACAAAGTGGAGCACGGTCAGCACGAAAGCGTACTGCATTTCTAACAGATCTTACGAATAACTTCTTTTTACTTACTTGAGATCCTTGAGTTAACCTAACCTTTTCAGAGCTGCCTTAATTTTACGTAGAAAAAAATAGTTGTTCCACGGTGGTAAAGAAAACTAAAATATTATTTGGCTGAATTGTGTTGCTTGGTGAATATAGTTTGTACAGAGCAAAAAATCTCAAGCAAACTCAAATCAGGAAAAATCTTTTGTTAATATTTTTATCCTATTATAAAATGCATTTCAGTACTATACAGTGAGCTCTCAAAAACCAAAAATGACATTTCAGGTTAATTCCTTGTATTTTTCCGGCCAGGTTTCCTCGATGATTCTTTAAAAACTTTGTCAATAATAAAAATTGCATACCAGACGTTGTCTTGGAATAAGTAAGTGTAAAGTCTTCAGGATTTTTGTTGACTAAAACCGAATTGGACTTTCAGGCCATGTGGGATTGTGGACACTTTTGGGAAATCAATATGTATTAGCCGAGCTTACAATAATAGATTCCCAAAAAATTACTATACATAGAATCAAATTACTTGGCAGGGTGGTTGCACTGTGGCTCTTTGATGCTGTGAATCCAGTCCAGCCACTTTGATGGCATTTGGTAATAAAATGAGTTGGTGTTCTTTATTTTATTTATTTTTTGGCGAGGAGAATTATCCGTCTGCCGATAAAATTTAAGTTTCATTTGTCATGCATCCACCGTTGTTTTGTTTTCGCAAGTATTAAATAATTGTAACTATGAAAACGTGAGGAAAAGATTAAGTTTAAACATAGTTATTGCGTTACATTCAACCAACCAGTATTTATAGCACATGATATAGAACACCAACTCGTTTCTANCATCCACCGTTGTTTTGTTTTCGCAAGTATTAAATAATTGTAACTATGCAAACGTGAGGAAAAGGTTAAGTTTAAACATTTTATTATTGCGTTACATTCAACCAACCAGTATTTATAGCACATGATATAGAACACCAACTCGTTTCGTGGCGTGTCTCGTTCGCTGGATTTCCCTCTAATCTCGACGAAGCTGGGGCAAGACTAGTAACTGCAATAGTAAAACTGCAATACTGGAGCAAAACCTGCGAGTTTACATAAACTCGACCACTCATAAAACTTTGCTAACCTTACCCAAGTTAAGGGGGCTGAGGGCGAAGGCGGCTATCCCAAATGTCTGTTGGAAATGAAAGCAATTTTTATTCAAACCACATATAATTATCTACCTGTTTTGTAGCTCCAACTATCATACTATCCTCTGACCGATTGAAAGTTACTGTGTTAAGCTATCAATTAAGAAATGTCCGGTCCGAAGTCTTTGAAGAAAGTGGAAGGTAAAGAGCCTAACAAAAATCCTGCTCCTGTCCCAGTAGAAGATTCCACACGTCAAGTAACCCGCTTCAATGAAGACACTCGAGACCCTTCATTCTTGGAGTTCAGAGTTCCGTGGGAGGATGAGAGGGATATTTACAAACAAAACTCTCCCAAAGAGATAACAAAGCTGGTAGAGCAACCGTTGGGTACGCAATTGCCGGAGGAAGATGCTACCATGCTAGCCTCAATCGGTGCAGATCTAGATCGAACCATGTCCATAGAAGAAATCATAGGGGCACCACCACAGCCAGCTATTCCAAAGGACGTAAAGGATCAAATCGATCGCCTTCCATCCTGGCTAAGGTCCATGGTTATCACCAAATATCCTTTAATTCACAAACACTACAAGGAAAATACTTACAAGTATTTCCGGGCAATTGCCAACCGAATTGACACATACCGCGATGGACTGAGAGCTGCACACTATGAACATTCTCAGGACGTGGGTCAAGAAGAAGAACCAGATAAGAACTACAAGCACCAATTATACAATTTCAAATTGCATGACACGGATGGTTATTCAAAAGGGGTACGTGGAGGGAATCCTGCAATGACCGACAGTGCTATAGCTATTCGCGTAGCCTATCAAGGTTAATTCTCGAGATCCCTTTTTATGAGATTCAGTTCAAATTCTTAGCATTATGTTCTACAGTTAAGTTATTCTTGGACAGATAAGTGAGATGTAATGGTACTGTAAATATCATAATTTTTACATGAATATGTGTCAGGGGCAAGATGGAAACAGCCAGGGGGGTCAGATGAAGAAAATTGGACACCAATGGATATCTCTCGAATAAATTTAAAATTGCGGACGGCCTTGCAAACGAGAGCAACTCACGCAGACATGGCCTCGGTGGCTGAAGATGAAGAGATGCTTGCTATGGAACAACAAGCACTAGACAGTGAAGACGACGAGGGGAATATGGAGGCTTCTAAAAACTTTTACTCGCAGGGTAACTTTGACTACGCGGCAACCATGGCGGTTGCCGAAACTCAAGTTGAGAAGGACTTGAGACATCATGAGGAATTAACAAAGCGTGAGAAAGTAAAATTGAAGTTTAAACAACTCACAACCAACACCCACAAAGTCACGGGTTTCTTTCGAGGGCTTCGTGAGAAAGGAAAGGCTACTCTGTTCGTATCCAAACACGGAAAAAGACGAAAAAAAAGAATTCTACTTACTCGTGGTTACTTCCGAGATCCTGATAAACTCTTTCACGGCTACTGCGGTGCTCCCCAGTTAATTTGATTTCAAAATTGCTTAACAGCGCAATTTATACTAACATACTTCTGAATCATCTGTGCTTAATTATAAAAGAGGAAACTCCATAATAGTAACGTATTAGCGAAATTTAATGCCGGAGGCGTATTTGTACTAGCCCAGTTGCAAATATATAGTTAAATTTATTTATTTCTTTTAGAAATGCCCCCAAGCGTCTCAATCGAAACTATCGTTGGGACGATAATTTCCATAATTACTGCGTAGCTTTGGTGTCCTGGTTTTGGTTTCGAATAAGTATTATGGTCGTGATCGCTATCAATGCTAGCATTTTGGCAGTGGAAACTGGAGCTATGGGTGATAAGTATGCCTTTTGGTTTGAAATTATGGATAATGCAAGTGTAGTAAATTTCTATCTCTCTCAAAAGCAAAGAGCCAAAAGGATAATATTTCCATGTCTACCTAAAAAACACCTATAGTACCAAGCCGGAGTTTACATACTATTCTAATTGCTGAAATCTAGGTTTTTGTGGCCATCTATACAGTGGAATTTTTGCTCAAGATTTATGCGCATCCTTACCGATACTGGCGAAGTGGTTTTAATATTTTTGACTTTATTATTCTAACCATCTCTATTACAAAAGTAAGTAATAGAATGCATGATATAATTTTATAGTACACTGTAATTTTACGGTAGTTTTGTCATCACTTTAGTTTAGTAGTTACTTAACAAAATTATGATGGCATGGAATTAACTGATCTACAAGATGGATCTTTTGCCTGCAATTTGAAGTAGTGCAAATGGATTAGTGTTCATGGTGTTCTGGTCCAGACCATTTTATCTTTTACCTATGGTCTGTCCCTACTTTGGTCGAGAGATTTAGACCGACCAAAAAAGCTGGTCCAGTCATATTTTCAAAATATGACATTTTTAGTAAAAAATTTCAATGAAAGTAGGCAAAACCATTGCTCCTGTAGGCTATTTTAAGAAACTTCAGGATGCATATTGTAGGTAGAAATTGCAGGTAAATCATATCAATTTTATAGACTCCGAAATTTTATTCCACTTAAGTATTTAATCGTTACTTCAGAGCATCATTGACTGGACCAACTTGGCAGATGTGGATGCTCTTCGAGCTCTTTTAATTGTTCGTGCACTTCGCATCCTCCGAGGAATCTCTCTGTCAGTACAACTCCAAGTAAGATATAATTATAAAACGGGCCAAAACTTTAGTTGCTTTACGTTATTCCTTTCAACTAATTATACTTAATGGTAGTAACTCGGAATGGTCCCCAACTACCATTAAAATCAGAGTTCAAAAATAAACATATTCGCAAATTATAGTACCTACTTAAGTAAACATTACTTCCGGACAGGGACTTAGTTGTCAGTTCATCCTTCCTTGTCCTCGGGACGTGTCATCAAGCTTACGATTAATCATTCAATTTTACCAAAGGGGTGGGATGACCCCATGAAATAAAAAAAATGCTAAATCCCAAATTAAAAACTAATCTTGGGGCAAGGTGGCTAGACGAGGATATTTATATATTTCCTCGTCTAACCACCTTGATCTTGGGTAGCTACGCGACAAAAAACGTCTCTGTAGTATATTTTGCACATAATGCTTATTTTTCAACTCTGATGACTGACTCTGAGGCGACCAGAAAAATGCTTTTTTTTTGCTTTTGAAAAATGATTTTTTAGGCTTTTCAAAATGATAAAAATGCTTTTGCTTCGTCTGAAAATGATAAAATTATGCTTTTTTGGAGCTCAAAATGCTTTTTATGCTTTTTAAAATTCCATTTTTGATAGTATTTAATGCGTTTTTTGAGTCCAAAAAGGCTCCATATATTGTTTTATCCCTCTAAATTCTAATATAACGTCATTTTTGGCATTTTAAAGTCCAATATTAAAAAGTTGAATTATTATTATTAATTTGAACTACAATATTAAAAATATTGTAGCTTCTAGAAGCCCAAAATTAAAAATATTTTTCAAAAGCGTTTTCAAAATTTATTCTTCGCAGGAAAATAAAATCTAAAACCATGAAAATCTGGCTCAAAATGCTAAAATTATGCTTTGTTGGCGCGAAATGCTAAAAATATGTCTTTTTGGAGCCCAAAATGCTTTTTATTCTTTTTATGCTTTTTTTTTGCATTTCTGGTCTAAGTAGGCTGCCAAAAGCTTAAATAAGTGGCGACCACCATACAAATGCTTTGAAATGCTTTTCATCCTTTTTATGCTTTCCGGTCGCCTTAATGATGACCGTTATATACATAGCGAACATTCCTAATATATAACTAATTTCTTTCACTATTACGGTTGTGTTGTATAGGTATTAGTATCGGCTTTGGTAGAAACGATCAAGACACATGTGTTAAGTGTGGTCATTCTGCTCGTTTTACTTTTATACGTGACTGCAATAGTTGCGTTTTATTTCTTTGGGAAAGAAAATCCGGATTCATTTGGCACGATTGGCCGTGGGATGCTGAATATGTTGCGCGTTCTGACGGTAAAACGAAACCGAGGGGACTGAATCAATGATTCAGCAAGAATTGTTTTTAAATATCTGCCTATGTATGTACATAATTGCATCCTTTTATATCTTGAATTTGAGTACAAACGGTATTAATGTAATAAAATATTCTACAGATAGATGGCTGGACAGATCTGAATGATGATCTTCAACGAAGATCTGGACATATAGCTACTATTTTTATTATTGTTTGCATCGTTCTTGGGAACTTTCTATTCTCGAACATTTTTGTGGCCATAATTATCATGAATATTTCAGAAGCCACTGATAACTTTCGTGTATGTTGGGTTTTCTTTTGGTTTTTCTTGTACTAACTCTAAGTTCTAACGTTGTGTTAAAGCTTTGTATGTATTAATCTTCAATATGTTGTGGCTGTGAGAATAGGCCTATTGTATTACCTACATACGTACTTACAATTACCTATGTAATACTTGCAGGAGAAGCAAAAGGAACAAAGAGATACGGTCGTACGACTAAAAAAGGAAAAAGTTTTCCGACGTCAAAAGCTGGACCTCCGACAATTATTTTCAAAGCAGAGAAGTTCAGCATTCACTGACTTTTTCTCCATCGGTGGTCAATTCCAGAAGCTGCTACGACATGATGATTTGATACAAATGGCAGATGTGGTCACGTCGCCCCTTTGGATCGACTGTGTTTACCAGTGTTTGGTACGATCAAACCAAACTTCTAACATGTAAACAGCATATATCGCAGTTTATAAAATCAATATAATAATATGCAATTAATGCTCTCATTATGTACATAGAATGATCATTCTACACCGGTTTTTCTCACATATATGTAAATACCAAAATGTGAATAACAATTACTTGTGACTGCTTTACTCCTCACTACATTTTTAAATAGTATGATGAATCTGCATCGGGAAATCTCTGACAATATGCTGGAGCTATTTCGCATGTACCGCGAAGGGAAAATTTCCTACGCCCCTATTAAGCGCGGAAGATACGATCGTTACCTTAAGATCAAAGCGAAGTTGGCTATGATAAAGAGAGAAATGGCGAAAGTTCGGGAGGTTAAAAGAGAAACACGATTAAGAGTGAGACTTCCTGAAGACTGACTTTTCCTGAAGACTGCGTCGAGAGTTGTACTGGCTACCACACGAGTTGTTAATAGTAAAAAAAGATTCCCCTATTTACAGAATGTACATACATTGGTAATCAATAATCACTAAACCAGTTGAGGTGAATAATGGAATAAAAACTATTGAAATGTGAATGAGGATGAAACAAGCATAGAAAAACAAAAACAAGAGATTAAAATGTAGAGCTTATTAATTAATAATTATTAATGATGGTTTCTGGATGTGATGGCAGTCATAAATCTTGAATGCTCCGAAGGATTTTTTGAACGAAAAACGGCTGGGAGCATTTGAAAATTTTACATCTTAATCATAGCAATAACAATAGAAAGGATAAGGGTACAACAACACGTAAAACAAAGACTTCAACGGTGTGAGACCATTTCATCATTTTTATGAGCTATTGAGCTTTTGTAGTTTACGAGCAAAAGGAGCAGCAATACACTATTTGCGGCTGCCGGCTGTGAAATCGCCTTTCAGAGAAAAAGAAATTGGAATTACATGGATTATGGGAGCTGCACTGGATTTACTATTACCTATATACATACATACTTTCTTCATTGAAAATGGAAGGTAACTGTAACTGGTAGGTTTGCAAGTCGGTAAGTGGTAAGTCAAGTTAAGGACCTCAAGTAACTTTGAATTTCGTGTTCTGCAGTCCAGAATTTGGACCACGTGAGCTCACATTTTTCATTCCCCAGCGCTGCTGGGGAATGAAAAATGCCAAATAAATCCTGCTGGCTTAGCAGGATTGAAATTGAGATCGAGGATCAAACGATTAAATCTTAAATCTCGTGTGATGTTTTCGACCGTTGACTAAAAGGATTTAAAGGATTGTAGAAAACCGCAACGTCGCATTCAGCTATTCAATTAAAGCTAAAATGAATCCAGCCACGTACAAAATTTTATAATTTAATTACATCTTGGAGATTGTAGGCAATTATTGTAACCATCGTCAAGCATACGAATAAACAAGATTCAATTAGTGTTTGCTTTGGTTGGTTTCCGTGCTTAGAAAATTGTCGTTCACGTTGCAAGTTAATGCAAGTTGCAATAACATACTACTGGGAATGGAGCTGGTGGTGCTGGATTGATGAAAAGGTTAGAGATTGAGATTGAGATTGAGGACGAGGATTTCGATTTGAATTTTGGATTGTTTTCCGGTCAACGAGTTTAACCCCCCTCCTAACTAATTATAAATATTGGTTGGCTGTGTTTGTAATCGGAAATCGGACGCACTCAGTTGTTTTGAGTAATTACTGCATTTGATCAAGCTTCGTTTTGAAGGTTTTCTATAATTATTGGATATCAAGCCGGCACTTGCAGTGTAAGACTATCTTTTTAAAAAATTTCAATTCAATTCGAATTTTATAGGTTTTCGGTGGTTCTACTGCTTAATGTTTAGCATTGGATTATGTGTTGTGACCAGAATTTACGATACGACACAGTGAACGTGAACACAGCTATTAGTTCACGGGTCAGACCCAGACCAGACCATAATGGTCTGACCATACCATTTATCGGAATCGGAATGATATGTACATATAGACGACATAAATTCATTAGAAGTATTTTAATTTTAACATCCGACTTAGAGCTTAAAAAACTAACGTACTTCGAATTGAATTTCGCACTAATTATAACTACAAGTTGGTCTTGCGACATTATTGGCGTTGGCATTGACAGTTCCTAATTACTATTAATTTATTAATGTTATTGTAATGTAGTGGTTATGCTACTGTTTTGGGTCGTGACTAAAAAGTTGATTCAGTCATCGGATGGATAAAGGTTTTCTACTAAAATTCATTATTTTATTTTACTGTGACCATATTTCCTTTCAGAACGCTCCGCAGTAGTTAAAAAGTGTGTACAGGACTGACGGAATGACTGCGGTTCAAAAAGAATTTTCTTGTCTATTCAATGGCGGTTGTGGTTCAAACTTTACATCGGAAACGGATTATCTTCGACATATTGTTAAGCATCTTCGTAAGTCACCAGGCACCACAAACAAAGTATAAGAATATTCTTAGTCTTATTAATTACTGAATTTAAAATTTTAACATTTACAAGGGCATAAGGGCGAATACATACGAGTTACAATTCTATTAGTTTTGCATAAAACTTACTTTATTGAGCAGTCAGAAATAATTAAACATAAGGACATTTTCTGGTAAGCATTGTATGAAATTTAAGATGTAGAAAATTAAAACTAATAGTTTTCATAGTTCAGTTCAGCAGCAATTTTCCTATTATTTTTAATTGTTTTGCACTGTCATCAATAAGAGCATGTCGTCGTTACAGATGCAAAACTTAACATCCTCTGATGAATCCCATAACGTTACGAAAAGGTTATTAATTTTTGCACCTTCAACGGCGATGTGTAGATTAAAATAAAATATTCATTATATAAGGACTAAAACATGTCAATATTATTTAAAATAGGCGAATAAATCTGGTCAATGTGAAAAGTACGAAAAACATAATTTTAAAATGTGTAATTGTTTTTATGAAGGAATTCGAGGAACAACCGCATCGGAGATTGTAGATGGGTTTCGTGAACAGAGTAAAAACTTAACTCAAGATCAATACGCTTTCGATTGTCTAATTCCTCGCCAAATTTTGGCACTCTATAACCGAGAGAATGAGTTCCAAGCACTGGCTGACTTTGTTGTGACTGCAGATTTGGAAGAAAATAATGACGACTTACAACTTCTGCAGCCTTCGACATCAAACCTTTGTACAAAGAGTCCAATAACACAAGCTCCAAGTTACAGTTCTTTTCCTGTTTATGAACTGGTGCTGAACAGGTAAATAATTCAGTACTAATTGTCTATGTAAACTACGAACCAGTAAACGCGAGTTAGGTGCGGTCTCCTCCGGATGTTTTGAATGCATTACAGTAGTCATAATTATCCATAGGTATCATAGTATCTCTAATCGTAAACCTTCATCCTGCTTCTATTTTCCTGCAGTTCTACAATAACTTTTAATCATTTCAAAATTATGTTCGCACAGATTTCAAGCTGAGCAAGATGAGCTTATTCCACGACGTCACAGTGCCATTAGTTTGAATCGCAAAGACAAACAGTTGCCAAATGTTTATTCCATAGTTCCAAAAGGAACAGAATTTCCAAAACCAGTTGCTCCACCTCCTAAGATTCAGTGGAACGAGATTTTGGAAAACTTTCCTTCAGGTAACTTAGCTACTTTAAGGGCCTATATACCTGAATATGTAGTCCGAACCGACCAAATGAAAATGTTGACACCTGTATTCCTATCGTTCCCGAGTGACTGAATCATTTGAGCGCGCCTCTTTATGTCTTTGTAGTAATTGACGCAATGGAGGCTAAGGAAATTATTAAGGCAGCCACAGAAGTTGAGGCACATACTCGGACAGAAGTAGAGCAGAACCAAATCCCTCAATTACGAGACAATTACTTTTTCTTTGATGAGTCTACCTTGCAGCAGAAGGACATTGTATCAGTACCTGTGAAGGCTTTGGTCATATCAGACGATGAGCAAAGGGATGAAAATTTCGAATCACGTACAATCGAGGGCACAAGTTTTGACAAAGAGGAGCAACGTCCATTGAAGCGTGGTGGGAAAGATATGAGAAGACTTTGTTTGGCCTTGACTCCAGTCAAATCGTGCCTTGGTAGTTCGTATCCTCAGCCACGTCCAAATGGTGCCTTGAAAGTTCACAACAGTCAAGTATTTTCAAAGTCCATTCCAAAAGCAGACAACAGCAGAAAGAACAGCTTAGGTGGAAAAAGTTCTTTGGCCGGAAGGCTTTTGTTGAATGCTCAACTTGACACGGTGCAAATGCATAATTCGATAAGGGTTCCGCGATGTAAAACTCTCAAACGAAAGTTGCTCCCAATGACCAGTGAAAGCGAGTACTATAGTTCCGATTATATTTTGGAGGAAGGACTGAAGTGAGTGCACCATGAAACTTTTACCATAAACTTAAGTTTAACTCGTTAAATGTTTGAAATTGGACGATGGTGAAAGAGGGAACCAGTTTGACAGCACTTACATTTCAATTGAAGTAGTAACTCCTCTTTCTTCCTAGTGATTTATTCTCAATTCAGTTGATTTGTATCTAGAAAGAAAAGAGCAGTTGGAGTGACTTATCTGAAACCTTACGTGTGCCCAGTTCCTAAATGTGGAAAGTCTTACAAGAACGCCAATGGCATAAAGTATCACGCAAAATATGGACATAGTCCTCCGCAAGAGTAATTCTATTTCCACAGATTCTAAGTCATAAAACAATATGTGTGTTTTTGCGATGCATTTGCTTTATTTGTGGATTGCATTTCAGATTCCCTTGTCACTGCGGTAAACTCTATTCTTCAATGCATAGTCTTCTTGCACATAAGAAAACTCATACTTCCTCGGGCTGTTCTCCGAGATCTACTAGCGACAATTCTGTGTCTACTTCCGATTCCGATGTATCCGACTGTTCTGACGATTGTTCGAGAGAAAGTTGTTGCGAGCGTTTTCGGATCTAGTTACTATATAATATAGTTTCGTACCAGTTTCCAGCCCGCTTATGTTCGTAGCATTTGGAACCGGAGTGTTTTAATACCGGTTGCGTTGTGTGCAATCATACATTAATCTGACTTCCAAGCAAAAGCAAGAATCAAAACCAAAAAACTTATGTCCATATGTTGTGCAATACGTGTGTGACCTCTACCGTACTTAGTTTAGATAGGTTCACCTGACTGTTCTTGGAAAGAATTCTATTGTTACTGTATTTATTTATGTACTTTGGCGCTGAAGGTGCGAAACTTAACATCTCGGTCATAATGTTATGCGCTTTTACAGGCTGTCAAGTTATGCCCCTTCAACCACGATTTGTAATTTTAATGAGAAGACGCAATATAATTACAAAATTAAAACTTGCCAGATTTTTAATTTTAATACTACGTATGACGACGTCGAAATAATTACCATCCCTCTATCCATATATATATATATGGTGAAAAAGAGCCATACTGCAATAATCACACATTTATAGCTTTTAGAACAAAAACTATACCACACAGTTTCCATTTTTGACCATGCTAAATTGGGCATATCCAAAACACGAAAATTTTTTCCTGCCTTTTTATTTTAGTTGCTGAAATAGCATCACTAATTGGAGAGTTATTAC
>JAAXYX010001777.1:0-20689 GCA_036851915.1 Ptenothrix huangshanensis | reverse complement strand
AATCAAAACTATACTAACCCGCAATTTGAAATGTTTTCTAAAACTATGTTTGTACTCTTACTGTGTCTTTAGGCAATTACCATTGTTGGTAACAGTGTAAATAAAATGTTTACTCTCTCTCTCTGCATTCTTGAGCGATTTTGTAATTGAAGCTTTAATTAAAGAGGTGCTTGATTATAAGTATATTTACATGAGGAATTTAATTAAAGTATGGACACACTGCATTGTGTGAAAGCTTGCAGTTTAAAATTTAATATTGGCAGTTTCATGTTTAAGCGTTAAAATGTGAAAGGTTTGTAAATACTAATTGTGCTGACATGAATGTTGAATATTTAGGCCAGTAGCTAAATTATGTAATTAGCATTTAATAATTAGTTAGTTTAAAATATTACTTCGGGACAAAGATTTATGAAGGTCAAAGGTGGAAAACGAAATACCGTAAAAATTTGTCCTCGGTGTTTAATAAAAAAATGATGATGACTTTTAAACTATCATAATTATTCACTGTTTCCATTTTTTAATTTTTTCAATTTATGAAATGCGAAAGCTTCCACCTATGCCCCACTTTGCTTCTTAAACGACGATTTGTGTGGTGGGCGCCAGTTTTGTAGCTTTTGCTAACCTATTTATTCCAGAACAAATATTGCATTGCAATATTGCAAACACACGGTTAAAAACAGATTTCTATTAAAAAAAAATAGAGCTCTCTATTAATCGTAATAGAGAAATAGGTTAAATTTGAAACGTGTTTAATGGAAAATCCTGTTGATTTTGATTTAATAGGATTCTCTATTGATTTTTACATAGAATTCTATTGCACAGCATTACACCGAAAACGCTATTACTTTTAATAGAAGCAGCTGTTGCGCAATTATGAGTTAACTGAAACTGAAAAATCTATTAGTAAAATTCAATCGGGTTTCCATTGATTTTGTGATTTGCCGAAAGTGTAGGTGCTCAAAAGCAGCACTGGTAACTGTTACCTATCGGCGGTGAATATGGAAAACCTCCAGACTGCAATTTGTCGTCAGTATATAAGACAACCTCCAGATTGCAGTTTGCTGTTCCTAATTGGAAAACCTTGAGGTTGCAGTAGAACCCCAAAGCAATCTGGAGGTTTTTCCATTAACAGCAAACTGCAATATGGAGGTTGTCTTACTGACGACAAATTGCAATCTGGAGATTTTCCATAATATTCACAGACGCTATGCAGCGCAGGAATTTAGCGCATCAGCCTTAGACGCTGCATGCCCTGGCTTCGAACCCAATGACCGATGACCGTCACCTTTTTTTTAGGTTAAGGTAAATGCGTACTTAATAAAAATCTCTAACAATGCAATAGAAGTAACTATTACATTAATCAATAGGATCTTGTAAAAAATGTACTACCAGCCTCCATGAATTTTTACAGCACAAACACAAACCAATGGATTAACATAAATCAATTAAACAAATGGTAAATCCCTATTGATTTATTAGAGGCGACCAGTAAAAACTCAACATCTAAAACTATTGACGAATTTAATAGGTTCCTCTATCGATGTTTTTGTTATAGTGATTTCTATTAGAAAATAATAGAAATCCCTTTGATTTCTGACTATTTTTATAGGTACTTTCGCATTTTTAAGACTCGAATCAGGCATTATTTTAGCATTTTGAGCCAGATTGTAAGGCTTCAAGATTTTATTTTTCTGCGAAAGTCTTTAGAAAACGCTTTGAAAAAATTGTAGATTCCCAAAGTCGTAATAATTACGACTAAAATTATTTTAAAATATTTTTGAAGGACTTTAAAATACTGAAAATAACGTCATATTAGCATTTTAGGTAGGTAACAACAAAATAGTTTGAGTATTTTTACACTAAAAACGCATTACATTACATACTATCAAAAATGAATTTTCGAAAAGCATTAAAAGCATTTTGAGCTGAAATGAGCATAATTTTAGCATGATTTCAGCATTTGTAAAAAGCCGAAAAAACAATTTGCAAAGGAAAATAAAGCAAATAATTTCTGGTCGCCTTATTTATAAATGAAAATAATTACAATTACATATGTATATGATGTCATACTAATTTTTATTTAATTATTACTCTGAATTGGGAAAGCTTAAGAAGCAAATTAAAGTAGATCCAAATTATTTGGCATACTTATTTGAAAACGATGAAGGTGCTTCTGCCATCTGCCCTACAGAACGTATGAGCGCGAATAAGTAGTGAATTTAATATCATAATTTACGATTTCAATCCCTGCAATGGCTGGGCTGGAATATTAGTGTTTTGACAAAAAAACCATTACTTACGATTAGTTGATTACTGCACTAAAACAAAAGCAATCAACGACGTCACAATTGAGGAAGTGTCCTGTCTCCTGTCACACGGATTATGTGAAAACAGTCTTCTTAAATCATTTGACCGAAGACAAAAATCAGTGACGTGCGACAGCACACAGAAATAACTTCGTTGTGTGTAAAATTAAATAAGGTCAAGCCATAATTGTCAACTGTTACAGCCAGCTCAGTAATTTCTTTGACAGGTGAGCAACAATTAAAATTTAAAATGTGCATAGTATTCAGTATTCAGATGTCAGACGAAAGTCGTGTCGTGTCGTATCTGTATCCTGTTCCTGCTTGTGTAATAAATCAAGAAGCACAATGTTTGATGATTTCTGCATAGTAATTAATTACTTTTCTCGATTTTAACTTTTTTAGGTTATCATCTTCTAACTGCTATTACCTAACTTTTGATGTGAGTTCTACAAATAACAACTGACGACAATGATGAATGAGGAGAAACGCCCGGAATTGGCAAAGATAGCGGTGAGATTTCAGTGGCATCATAATGTCTCTGAGTTATTCAAATTTTAGATCACACGTCAAGTTTACCCAAACTGATTTAAATCAAATATTGAAATATCGTATAGAGTTAAAAAATGAATACTTAATAGTTTTTCGCTTATTTTTCGCTTTTTACAAAATTCATTTGTTCCGTCATTATTCCAATAAGTTCAAAGTACCGCCACCGAGCACAGAGCAAATAAACCATTTAGTTGTAGGCTGTAATTAGGCATTTTGGTGAAGTGTTCTTTTTCAATATTACTATCGTACCTACACGGTAAAAAAATCAGTAATAGGGATTTCGCTAAGCACCTTTTAATAGGGGATCTATTAATCGTAACAAGAAACTCGGTAAAATTTTCAATCGAAATTCCTGTTAATCTGATTCCTACCGGTATCTCTATTAAAATCGAAAAGCAATAGTGATCACTCTTGATTTTTACAGTAGATTCTATTACACAACATTTTACCGGAGAACCGATTAATTTTAGTAGGTGTATCTGTATCTATTATACATTTATTAGGTAATAGGAAATTCTATTATGTCTGATAGAAGTTTCCATTACTTTCAATAGATATTCCATTAACTTTAAGCGACGTTTCCATTGATTTTAACAGGACAAACTGTACCTCAGATCAATATTAGTTTTTACTATTAATTTTAATATTGGGACTCGGTAAATTATTAACAGAAAAAAACTATTGATATATTTAGTAGGTTTCGCTATTATGGATGTTTTTTTCTGATATTAATAGTGTGCCTAAAATAATAGTAATCCTAATAGTAATTGAAAGCTTTTATATTGTTAATGTGTAATGATATTTTTCAGAGTTGCAATCCCCCGGAAAAGCGAAAGAGAAGGAAGAAAGCGAATCCAGCAGAATGGAAGCGAGCCAAGGAGGCTAAGTTTCGGGAGAGAGGAGTAGAATACCTTGGGTGTCAGTATGAGAAAGTCATTACTGCCACCGGGGAGGAAAAAAAGCGGTTTTTGCAGAATAAAATTGTGCCCGGTCGAAAACTCGGAGAGCGTTGTCAAGGTCATAATGCAGACGGGGTGCAGTCAGGGTTTAAATGCCACACTATTACTGAGGAAGAACGGGCAGAAATGTTTCGCACGTTTTGGCACAACCTCAACTGGCCTCAGAGGAAAGTTCTCATTCCAAATTTAGTCAAAACTGCTGAGGTGAAACGGCGACGAACTGATTCGTGGAATGAGCGTGTCAACTTCTCACACAGGTACATACAGAAGCTAAATTTACAGTTAATACAATAATCATTGTATTACAGGCCTCATAGCAGCGATTTAAAAAACATGAATTTCCAATCACTATAATTATTTGCAGATACTACTTAAAACCGAAGCTCGAAGAAGTGCGCGTTTGTCTGAAAATGTTTTCCTCCACATTTGATCTGTCCTCGTCTACGATTCAGCGTTGGGTATCTAATGATCCATTTAGTGGCAAGACAGTCAAAACTGAACCGGGTGCCAGTACTTCCAAACGAAAAAGTCAAGCAAGTCGAGAACAAGAACGGGAACGAGAACGAGATCCTCTCGCTCAGTTTTTTAACTCACTCCCCAAACTGCCAACTCACTATAATCAAAGCTCTTCTACCAACACCTCCACCACCAGCCAATGCCTGGAACCATCTATCTCATCCAAGAACCAACTCTTCTCAGTCTACAAACAAACTTTGACAAGTGCTAAAGGTAAACCAGTGTCTAGAGTGACATTCGAGGACGAATTCGCCAACCAGAATCTGTCCATCTACAATCCACCACAGAAAGGTCAATGCTCTGCCTGCTTCGAGTTCGAAGCTGGTAATCTTCAACACGAATTGTATCAACAGCATATTCACTCAAAGGATAGAGCCCAGATGGAGAAAAGGAAGGACAAACTGTGGGCGGAGAAGAAGCAAGTGCATTTGATAACTGCGGACGTTCTACCAGTTCAACAGTCCCCGGTTGTTTATGAGCCAGAAATGTTTCTCAAATCCAGACTGAATCTCCACAATTACAGTGTCTATGATGTCGACACTGAGAATGCCTCCTGCTACTGGTGGACGGAAGTGGAGTGTGACTTGAGTCCATCGGCCTTTATAAATTGTCTTCTTCATCATTGTCAGACAGCTTTTAGGGACCAAATCCCCATCGTCATCTTCAGTGATGGTGGTTTACACAATCGAAATCCCATGATGAGTAACGCTCTTCTCAATTATGCAGTTCTATGCAAAAAGTCCATAGTTCAGAAATTCCTGGTGGAAGGACACACGGAGATGGAAGTCGACTCTGTCCTCAGTGCAATAGAGTCGAAGAAGGTGGGTCGGGAAATTCATCTGCCAAGTGAGTATATTAAGATATCGAAGGAAGCCAGACCCAGTCCACGTCCATACAGTTCGATGCTCCTTACTCGGGACTTTTTTAAAGACTACTCTCCTCTCGGACAACATTTCTATGAGCCTATTCGTTCAGGAAACGATAACGATAATGTTTTCGGGGACATATGTGCACTCAAATATGATCCTGAGGGAATCATTTACTTCAAAACTGACTTTGATCACCCGTGGCAAGAAATGCCGGGAAAATTACCAGAAAAAGTGGCATTAGACTTTTCAACCTTTACTCCCTTACACGAACATCCTAGGCCCTTGAGTCATCAAAAATTCTACGACTTGCAGTCGCTAAAATCCTTCATTCCACATGATTGTCACTGCTACTATGACAGTTTGCCGCATGAATAGTAGGAATTCGGAGTTCATTGGACTCATGGCGGCAATCCTTTCATTACAATTCGAAATAAGTATTTTATCGTATTCATGTAGAAAATAATTAATTCACGGTACATTTAAGAAAGGGACAACCGAGATCAATTTTTTTGATGAAGGATTCGGCTACGATTTGAATCATTTCGAATATGCATGATTCGCACTACATCCTTTTTTATCAGTAAAGAAAAAAGCTGCTTTTTAACTGATGTAATGTTAATTAGTTAAACTCCTTAACCCTTTGCCGTTTTTCGTATTGTATTTCACGCTGTAATTCAATTGTAATGCTTATAAGAGCTTTAAGCCTTATAATGGTTGTAAGGCTAAAAATATTCCCCTTAGTAATTATATCTAGACAACAATAAAATATAATTATCACAATAAGCGAAATGTAATAATTATTACAACTTGTTTAAGGTTTCCACCGTAATGCTTTAGTCATAACTCATTATTGACTACGTAGACCATACCTACTAATATTCATACCGTTAATTATTCGTTTAAGTAGAGAATTACTATTGATTCTGTAGAATGGAGTAAATCCAAGTCAGAACATGAAATTAGTCTTTAGAGTGATAATGATGTAATAATATCTTTGAGAGGTTACTTTTTACTAAAATGCAATCAATCGTCAAATCTATTGTTAGGGTATTCGTACGATAATGATAAAATAATTAGGTCAAAACTAATAAGAGACGGAAACGGTTAATAAAATGGTTACGATTTTAGTTGCAATTTTACTCTGTCGAAGTATTTGTAAGTAAAAATTGTAGGTAGGTAATTAATTGTATCGTATGGTAATTGAATGTGTGTAGTTATATGCTTCTTCAAGTGTAGCATTTATGTAAGTAATTCAAATAAAATACTAGAATGCAAAATGTCTCGACGTAGGTATTAAGCATATTAATTAATTATTCTGGTACTGACATCGAATTAAAGACTTGACATTTTCGTGAAGATCTTTTGGTTGAATGTTGAAAGAAAACACGGAAAATTGATTGTCTGCATCATGTCCTAACGAGGGAAGGGTCCGACTGTCCGACTTCCGACTGCTATGAGGTACGAACCGTTTTTACGAGAAACACCTTTGAATGTTTTTTCAATTAGCTCGATTTTTGCTCGATTTCATTTTTACAGGTTTTTACATTGCATTCAAGAGCATAATAGTTTTGCTGACATTGAATGAATTTCGTTTTCAAGAAGTGTAAAATGGCGGAGAGCCCTTTTTCAAAAAATGCTGAAAAGTAGAATGACACTTTTTCAAAAAGTGCTATATAAAACTTAGAGAACTAGATGCATGTAATTACTACATTACTTTCACTCATTCCATGCCTAATGCCTATAGTATGCTCGTGAAAATCATTTGATAAATTCTACGGATAGGATCAGAAAATCAAAAAACTGCCCGAAACAAAAATTAAAAGTCACATGGATTAAATCTGAAGCAATTTCTGAATTACGTCAGTGCAATTAGTTCAGCATCAGCTGTATCAATCAGTAATATCAGTAAAATATAATATATTATAATTAATTATCAGTCTGAAAAATAAGAAAAAGCCGTGAAAAATTCAATTTGCACTATAGGAATAATTAAAAGCTAAAACAAAAGACAGAAGAGACAGACGACGAAGTTCGAACGGAACGGAGGAGTGGAAACGAATAAAGATTTTAATAGCAGGAGCGTGACCACACGTTGAAGAGCTGGGAGGGAAGTTACAAAATTCAAAGTTTCCACAATGGCTTATCGAAATAGTTTAGTTTCTGTGGGGAAATTAATTAATAATAATTTAATTAAAGCTAACAATGTTCGGGGAATGGTTGCAGTGAGTGGACAGAAACTGGGTAAAAATGATTCCGACTACGAGGATCCAAAAACACACACGGGACAGGTAGATTTCTCCAGCTGTACTTGTGACCTTATTGCGCCTATACCTGATTCATTTCACATTTGTCCTGCATCATTTCATTATAGTAAATCGTTCAATAGTTAGTTTAGTTTAGTCTAGAATTTCCGATTTCTGTTACATTTTATAATAGCTAATTAAGTCATTTCAAATTCTTATTGATTTGGAATATAGTGAGTACAGTGTGCAATTTTATTACTGATTCATTTTTATAAAGGTTATTCTCTGACTATACGCTGTTCTGTTGGCTTCGAATTTTTCATCGATTGTTGTTTTCAACTATGTTTTTTTAATTGTTACTAATAGTCTTACGATAAAAAAGACTACCGTCTGGTGCGCTTTATCGACAAGGAGAAGCAGGTGAACACAAGATTTGCGATTGACTTGATTAAAGAAGTTCCTCCTAAACCAAGTGAAGCTCGAGTTGTCTGCTGTGATGGAGGCGGTGGTCCACTTGGACATCCCAAAGTCTACATTAATTTGGTTAGTCCTGGTCACAAATTCACACTCATCAAAACAACTATCAGATACACTAGTAAAACACAAAATGAACGAAATTAGGTTGTACATTAAAAACTAGTTCGTGACCATCATACTCAACACCGAGAAAATTATTATTATTGATCATTACAGTTTTTTAAAAAGTATTAAAAAATAATTTTGGATTTTTCAAAATGTAAATTGACGTTTTTAAAGCTCGCCAATAACCAAAATACAACATTTTCAAGAAATGAAAAATGTAGAATCCGAACTTTTTACGAATGGGAAAGGGGTAAAACGTGAAATGTAGCACCTTTTCAAAACGTGGTACAATGTAGAATTATAATATTTTACATTTCAAATCAGATTCCCTCGTGCGTTCCTTTACTTCATTTCTTCGTTCCTTTTTTACTCCCACGAGAATCGATTACATAATTAATCTTGAAAGGAATTCCTCTTTTAAGCACTTAAAACTAACACTACTTTTGTACATACTCTTTCAAAATGTGAATCTTGCCAAATCTCTACGACAGTGATTAGGAATCAACGCTAGTCGTTTTACTACACAATATTTATGTTTCAAGCTAAATCTAATTTTAATTATGGATTTTCTCATATTTGTCTTTTTCTTTGATACAGGATCAGCCAGGAAATCATTCGTGTGGCTACTGTGGTTTAAGGTTCTACAAAGAAGACCACCATCATTAGTCATTAAAGTACTGGGAAGCGAGGGAATTCTAGTTGACGTGAGAACTGGGAAGAATTTAACAACCAACTTTACACAGCAATTAATATCGTGTTTGTGAAGAATACTATATGATTACTATATAGCCTTCCGGATCCATATCCAGATCCAGTAGTACTCACAATATGATTATTCAATTAAATTAATAATTACACTTAATCTACACAACGTAAAAGTTTTACGATTATTTGGAGTAGTCCGTTGCCTCCTGGGTAAATTGTAGAATATATACTATAACGATTGCCATTTACAATACCATTACTATTATGTCAGTCAGTTATACGAGAGAGCAATATGTTTTAGTTAAATAAACAAAACTGTCATCCGTAATGTTGTGTTAAAATGGGGTCTTTTCATTCCTGGTAATCTCTTTTCATCAACTTGCGTAATTACAGTGCGAATGGAATCAGCTTACAGTGCTTACACCGAATTGGTTGTCTGGTCAAAGTATACAATTCAGTAACTCAGTAACCATTAAAAATTCATTAATCATTAATTACTAATAATATTCTTGTTTTGTTTGATTCCACTTCCAAGAAACAAAAGCAGTTGCAAGTGTTTTCACCGCCACTATTCATAATTCATACGGTATTAATATAGTTGGTTTTTGTTTTACCTGTCATTTTTGTATTACATAGTATGTACATATGCTGAACAAAAAGCATCATTCTACAGAAAATTAGCCTGTTTTACATTAAGTTCTAAATACTTAACTATTTCAATGATACAAAAGCTGCACCGCTTCTGAATGTTTTGGATACCGCTTTTTTGAAATTTTACCGAGCGCTCTCTGTGAAAGTTTACAGTAATTTCGGTAAAAAAAGGTTGAACATTTCTAAACGTGTAGGAATTATCCTGTGATACTAATTTCTAGAGTATAAAATATGTACCATCATTACCATCAACCAACATAGACAAATTGTCTTTGGCTCTCCTTTCTTTGGTTTATTTTATCTTGTTTTATTTTGTTGTCAGTTTGTTTTAATCTTAGAGCTTTCGTGCAAACCGTACATATGTCTTAGAATTCTCTTCCCGGACTGGACACCTACACAACAGGATTAGGATCCTAGACTACCGCTGGCCGTGGCCATGGCCATGGCCTTGAAAAAAACAAAAACCTGTTTTCCCTTCCTTTCTTTAAAACTGAAATCCTGAAAAGTCCCTGGGTTGAAATGTGATTATTATTCACAAAAATATCGAGAGGAATAGCAGCAGCGGTACGGAATTTATTTCCCGAATTTATTTACCTATTATAACTCAGCTGGACAGAGCGAGAGTGAGAGGAAGAGGAGGCTAGGCGTTTTTTATTAGTATATATTACTACTTCCTGGAATCTTTTTCTTATTCCAGTCTTATTTCGAAGCACATAAATCAAAGGAGAAAAATGAAACGATCAATTACAATTGCACTACAGGATGTGGACAGTGGACATGGACTGTGACAGTTGCCACTGACCGTGCAATTTAATGGATAGCCGTTTAATCCCATCGTAGAAAAAAGTCACCAGCTGAAATAATAAGGTTAGCACCTCAGTATAAAGTGTATCCTCAGTATCCCTAGCATCTACATACACCATTATTCTTTAATTCAAAATTGCAATTCCATTTAGACCGGCAGGATATCTTATTGAATCCTAATGGAATAGGGTGTTTTCATGTGATTTATTTAATAGGCTGGTGATGGTACTTCAGTGTCTACTACATTTGTATTATGCATATCTAGGAGCAGTGTGTAGCAGTATTACGAATAAAGAACATTTGATGTTGGATCGTTTCTACACTCTACTGCCTATCATCTATCATCGTACCGTGATCGCCATCGCGTTCCCGTTGATAATGGAATAATGGACAATTTCGGTAATTCGAGTAATTCTCGGAAATGGATGGACTTGAGTGAATGAGTACTGAAACTAGAACCATTACAACTACAACTGTTCGACATAGACTAGAAGAATGAATGGGAATAGATCTGCAGAAGAATGAATGCAGCAACATTCGAAATTAAGTTACCCATATACCTGGAACTGGGATGAATAAACAAAGTGATCAATAATTTCTATACGTCTTTATGCCAATACATCAAATCAAATCAAATCCAGCCAAGACATGCAATGTCCAAGTCCAAGTCAGGGCAAAATAAGCAAAATGAGAAATCCGAAAACTCTTTGCTCTTACTCTTGTATCATCAAATCAAAGTCGAAGTACAAATGGGAAATAGTCCAAGTCCGTGTCCGTAGTCACTTGTGTTCGTGATCGTGATCGTGATTATGAGTAGTGGACAGGATAAAAAGATTTCGTTTCGGTGGATTTGTAGATTGCTCCTGGTTCTGGTCTTTCAGTGTTAATGCCTCATCGTTTATCACCTTCACAGCACCCAGAATAAAAGCAAGGAAAATAAGGCTAGTAGAGTCAGTCGGAACTAGGACTTCCAGAATCAGGTACTTTACGCAGTGGGGGATGTGGCTTCGGAAGAATCACATTGCCCTAGAAATCCATAAACTATCCTTATCGTGCTGCACATTATTTCCTTCCATTTCTTCATTGGCAATTTAACAAGTAGAGCCAAGCCAGACATGGCATGACCATCGTTTATGCTTCTGGTGTCGGTCCTCATTTCATTTGATAATTCTATTACTCTTTTGCCATCAGCTTGTTTGTGTTACTTTACTTAATATTCTTTGTCGATTCAGATAGATCCAGTCCAGATCCAGACTTCCAGTTCCAGACCATTTATAAATGACAGAAGAAAACTCGTTCCACCGTTTACTTTGCACCTGAAGAAAGTGAACGAAGATCAAAGAAGGAAGACCAGGGCCAGGACCAAGACTAAGACCGAACCGGCAAGTGTCGGTTAGACAAAGTGTTACAATAATTGAACATGGTAAAGCCACCGGAAGCGAACATTAGTCCACGACTAGCACTTCCTGGAGTTGTGTCAACTACCAGTTCCAGTTCCACGCCACTTCAAATACAATTATTACAAGTACAAGAACAAGAGCAGCTTAAACACCAAGACCAAGGAAGAAGTCAAAGTCCTGAAAGAAGACTTGTGCTGGTTCCAGTTCCAGTCAATACGGCGAGAACGACAAGGACCAAGGCCAAGATTGCTGCAAACGCTGGTCGTCTTGGTCTTTGTCTCATCAACAAACTGTATTCAGAGAATACGCTCCTGTAAAAACAAGTCTATTACTTTATGGCGTTGAAACTTGAAGACTTACTCAACAAGAAGAAAGAGCCAGGGAGTTCAATTCTCGATCTATCCAAAATTAAAATAAGGACTAAAGAAGAATTTGAAAAGTACTATGATAAGATACCCGAATTCAAAATCAGGCCGGAGAAGGTATGTCCTTGTTATATGTACGAGTAAACTAAATAGGGATCGTGTAAATCCGAGTTTCACAGCTAAATAGGCAATTTTAATCGGTAAATTACAATTTACCGATTTTTTCAGTAGACACGTCTTACAAAATTTCTGTAAGCGTTTGTTGCAAAATAATTATATGGTATTATTTACCAATTTGTGGGATAAAAAAGCATTTTTTAGAAACTATAAAATTCTACTTATAATTTAATTATGATTTAAAATAGAAATGGAGTAGTGTATGCTTTGAAATGATTTTATTTTCAATTCCGAGCTTTCGAACACACTTTGGCGTCCTTCTTCAGGGATAGCTAAATTTATAATGGTCACTTTTTAGTTTTTTTTTATTTTTAGCAGAGAAAGTCATAACTCAAAGTTTAGCTTTTATTATCAGAATTAGTGTAACCTCTTTGAACTTCGGCCGAGAATTCTGTGAACGTTTACAATCAAATCGGCTTAAAAAATGTTTACCGTTATTACTTAAAAAATTACTCAGTTTATAAAAATGTGGATAATAATTTGAGTGGGACGTTGCAGGTCCGATACGACGATTACAAGATGAGAGACATGGACTTTACATTCGCATTCAATAAGAAGGAAGCCAAGAGTCTTGTTAAGCACGAGTTCACGTACGGTGACCCGATCCCGGTGAGTATGAGATCGGTCCGTTTGGAAGACCTGGCAGCAGTGGACATCAACTGGAGGATGTTGACGATGGCAAGACCTGCGAACAAACTTGAGGAGGATATCTTCAGTCGCCTCGTGGAGCTGGGCAAATTGCGTCTAAACACTCAGAAATTTGAGGCGAAGCTACTAGCCTCGCAGACCAGCACGACTCCAGGCTCCCAAATAAATTCCAACTTGGCTAATTTGGGGATCATCGTTTCGAAGAATAAGAGAGGGGTGACGGAAACCCGCTGCCGGGTGTGTAAGGAATGCGGGGAGGAACTTTGTACGGGAGTGTGGTGCAAGGAATTCCCCTACGAGTCTTACACGAGGATGTTGCTGGACAAGGATGAGCTGGAGAGACAGGAACAGGAAGAGGGAGGTGGGGCTCCAGTGGGATCTCGACGGGCTTCTAAGATTAAACAGGGTGCTAATGGCAAGAAAGCCAAGTCACCCACGAAAGCCTTTAAGGGCAAATTGAAACGGAGGAAGAAGAAGAAGAAAGGGAAGAAGAAGGGCAAGGGGGGCAAAACCAGTGGAAGCGAGAGTGATGATTAAGTCATTAATTGATTAATCACTAGCATTATACTTGACACTTACAAAAGTCTTCTTTAAAATTATGTAGACTTTTAATCTAGATTCCTTAAAAGATACGAAGATTTATATAAAAACTTCTAATTACATAAATCCTATATTACATGATATTTAAAAAACGCAAATAATTATATTCCATTTAAAGCTTTCAAAAAGTGTTGATGAAGATAATGATATAAATTATAAATTAGTTTTAATTATCAAATGCTTTTATTTTAAAAATAAAAATGACGTTGAATAGCATATTTCGCCATTATAGCGCTCGTAAAATTTATTTTCGTGTAGGCCTGGAAAAAACTTGATCTCGTCCAGTGTAAAGTTTAAAAACAACTGCATTTTATCTAGGGTCAGTTATAAAAAAAATGTGCCTTTTCGGAGTTTTAAAAACTGCGTCTTTCATTTTCCTGTTACCCATTCATTTGAAAAGTTTTATATGAATTTTACTTTTTAACGTTTTACATATAGGTAAGCTTTCACATTTCATCCGGTGTTGTGTTAATTTACTATTGATCTCTCTATCTAAAAACTTTTGAACCGCAATCGACTTTTTATATTTCTCCAGGTCCGGTTTTCTCTTTTTTCAGAGTCCATTGACCTTTTTATGACTTTGAGGGGTTAATTACATTATGATTATTTGAATTTTTTGTCTTTTTGGGCCATTATGTAAAATATATGCTTTTTAGTTGTCGTTTTACAACATTAAAATACAACAAAGTAAAAGTAAAAGTAAAACGTACACTGTATGTAGAAGTAGAAATGTGAGTACAAAATTATACACATGTGAAGGCGGAGCTTATGCAATGCCTGGGTGGGTACAATAAAATTCCGCCCTCGCTGCAAACAGTAAGTAAATACACAGCATAATTCCCTTTTAGAATTTCAAGCTAAAACCTGCAGCAACTCAATGCGGCAAAAATCGTATTTTCATCATCCTCGTGTTTACGGTTTCGATCCTGTGTCAGTCCTGGTTCCTGGTCCTGGTGTCGGTCGTCTCCTAAAAATTGACTTTAATTAACTTGAAGTTCACATGTCATACCGTACCCGGTCCGTTTCCGAGATTTGTGTGATTTAATGTTATCTTACGGCATAAGCTGCCTTCGTTTTTTTTAATAACTTTGGCATTTGTCCGCAGCCGACAGTTTGAGTTTCTTGTTTGTTTGTCGTCGGTAGTTGGTAGTTCATTTAATTAGTAGTGTTTGGAAGTTCAGAGTTGATATTTTATACTGTCAACTGTGTTATTGTCGAGTGTTGTACCAAAAATCAAGATGGAAGTTGACCATGACACAAGTATTAATAACGTTGGCCAGACGGATCCCGGTACCGGAACCGGAAGTGGAGACTTCAAATTGATCAAACAGGGAGCAGAAGCGAAGTTGTACTCAGGAACGTTTCTCGGCAAGCGAACGATAGTGAAGGAGAGATTCAGGAAACAATATCGTCATCCGGATCTGGATGACCGACTTACGAAGGAGAGAGTTCGGGCCGAAGTTCGTGGCATCATGAGATCTAAAAATGCTGGTAAGTCCGCGAATGAGTAACAACAAACAATTAAGGCCAATATCAAAGGTTCTTATTTGTTATTGGCCAATATTTAACAGTTTGTCATTTTTAAGACTTATCTTTGACCCTCTCGTAGGTATTCGGACACCAGCTGTTTACATGATCCATTCGAAATCGAATAGCATTTATATGGAGGAGTTACTTGGGGTTCAGACTGTCAATAATTTTATTTCAGCTTTATTTAAAGTGAGTGGGTTCTCCTTCGTATTCATTTGTACAATTATTGTCTTTTAAAAGTAATTAAGAATTTGATTTAAAATAGACATTGTTATGTTACATATTTCGGTGATAATTAAATATTACGAATCATCATATGTTTTTAGAAGCACGGAGGAAAGGATAGTGAAAGCTGTCGACTAGAATTAGAAGGATTAGCTCAAGAAATCGGAAAGACGATTGGAAAGCTTCATGAAGCTGGGATAATTCATGGGGACCTTACCACGTCGAATATTTTAGTGGAAGATCGAAGAGGCAGTGTGGTTTCATCAGTAGGAGAGGACGTTGTGATGAGGTGAGTATTTGCATACGAAATTTTCTATTCACTCTGGCATCCTCAATTGTTAGATACTGGAATATTATTTTTGTTGAACTATTTTACAGCGAAGAAGGTGGAGATAGAAGTGTTGAAGATGGAAAGCACTATGACGTAGCTCTCATCGATTTTGGTCTGAGCCATGTAGACAATTCTGCTGAGGACAAGGGTGTGGATCTCTACGTGCTGGAGCGTGCCCTCACAAGCACCCACTCCAGTCTCGACTGGTTTTTCGAAGTCATTTTAAAATCATATATTTCCCACTACGCCTCTGGTGGGGAAGCTGTTTTTGTTAAACTAGAAGAAATTCGGTTACGAGGGAGGAAGAGAACTATGGTTGGTTAAGTTAAAAAGATGAAAATGCAGAAAATTAAAGGAAGTGTACTTTTTTCACTAAAGTGTCATTGCTAAACGCTAAATCGTTTTTTAGCAAGTCGAATTACTAGAGAAAACAAACTCTAGCCAAGTGTAATTTTAAATGCATTCTGTTCGCATTATTGACTTGTTCAAATTACAAATAGGTATGAGTAATTAAATGACATATTTTTCAATTATGCATTGCATTATTTACATATTTATTCGATCAGTTTGATCCTTATTTCTGCGTGTTTCCAAAAGTGCAGTAAAAGTTCACATTTCATAACCTTTTATTACAACCTATCCATATTTAAATAGTTATGTATATATAATTATATTATTTATATTCCCTTGGTGCGAACTACCTGATATACTTAGGAAGAGATCGAAAGAAGGAATACAATAATTAGAAAAGTAAGTCTTGAACGAATTCTTATTTAAATGGGAAGAGAGCAGTAATAACTGTAGTAACTTGTAATTGTTTGATTATCAACACCGGTGCCCGGTGCCCCTGATTTGGAAGTCGGGATTGTTTTTTCAAGGCACAGGTGACTTGGAGGTGGGCATATAGAATATAGACTATGTGTTCTCCGTGTTGAAAAACTAAAAATTGGGCATTCGTGCTTATAATCTGGACTGCGTGCCGCCTGCAACCACCACATTTTCTCCGGTGATAAAGGAAGCTTCGTCAGAAACGAGGAAAGACACGATTCCACCGAGTTCTTCGGGTCGTCCAACTCGTCTCATTGGTATAGTCCGAATCAATTTGTCGTACGTCTTCTTATTCTCAGTCAGCTGCAAATAAAATGCAATGGGAGTAACGTTCGAATTCTCTTTCGAAACTAGATTCATAATTTCAACAACTTAATTAATAAATAGTATATACATACAATTATAGCTCTGTGATCAAAATAGAAAAAAAAATGATTGGAAATTGCGAGTGCATTTTTGGATTTTATAGCTATTCTTAACTAATTTAATTACATGCGAACTGAATCGAGTTCTGACCACACCGGGGCAGACACAGTTGACTCTAATATTGTCTTTGGCACATTCTTGGGCTAAAACCTGGTAAAAATGGTAATAATAATTATTATTGTCATTTTTGAAATTCTGAAAATTGGACTGCTGGAATCTTACGATTTTTTAAAATCTAAAACCAAGGATTAATGATTAAGAAGTTTGACTTACTTTAGTTAATCCTAACAATGCAGTTTTCGACACTGAGTAGGCACCGACGAGCTGGAATAAAAACTAGTTTTTATTAACATTTTAATTAAAATATAATAAGTATAATACATAGTACAAGTATAGTACATAATTCGTTTAATACGATAACTGAATTGTGTAAGTTTAATTACCCCGTAAGGAGCAAAACCGACAATTGATGAAATGAAGACGATGTTTCCGCCATTGCGCTTGATCAAATGGGGATGAACCTCTTGTGTGAGCAGAAATGGAACTTTGACATTAATATTTAATACCTCTTCCCACGACGACTCCGGACACTATAGAGTCAAGTCAAGGCCACATTTAAAAAAAGCGATCATACTTTCGTGGAAACTCACATCAAAATTTTTTACACAGCAAATGCTTTTCAGTCAAATGCGCTCGTTGAAAAGCTGAAAACTTAAAACCTAAGTCTAAGATTCCTGTATTCAACTTCAAACTAGAAACAACGAAGGAAGAAACTAAATAGTGAAAACGGTATTATTCAATATTTTAGGCATTTCAGTTTTAGATGTAGACAAGGTGGACACCGAAGCTAATTTTGGAAAATTGTCACAATAAAATCGTATTTTATTTTGGAATACATAAAACTGCACGAACTAATGCCAATATATATTTTGTTTAATCTTTAAAGAAGTCTTCCTAATTTAGGAAAGTTTTTGTGCGAGGATTTGGAAATAACTCAAAAGCGAAAACATATTTTACCATTTTTCAAAGAAACATATTCTGCAATTTCAGGCTTTGCTAAAAAAGATACAAAAATTAACGCATGCAGGTTATGCTTTTTCGTTAAACATTCATATATTTAAAAACAAAAACCAAAACGACTAAAATAAAAAATACCGAAATACTTACAGTATATTACTTCAACTAAAAAATAAACCAATGTTTAAACTTACGTCTAGAACAGATCCAATGATGGGATTAGCTGCAATTAGAACAAAACAGGAATAATTATACAGTTAGAGCAGACTACTTAGCTCATGAAGACGATGAAAAAACATGGTTTTGCCTGATTCAGACAGGATTTTAGAAGTGCAACGACGGTGATGATCAATGAAATGTTGTAAAGTAAGTAGGCAGGGCCAAGAAATACCAGCAGCATTGGACACTAAGATGTCAATGGCTCCAAATTGTGACAAAGTCTCTGAGATTAGCTTGTCCCGATCTGCTTTGTTGCCCACATGACACACGAGTCCTTTGAGACTGTCCTTCGGAATGCCTGCACTTGTAACTCTCCTCCAATGCTTTCTCCACATTCTTGGCCTTTCGAGAACTAATCATCACCTTTGCTCCATCCAATGCAAGCTTCCTTGCAATTGCCAAACCAATCCTGTCAGTTAAAACACGATGAGTTTTAAAAATTAAACATTTATTTTTCATTCCGAGGTATTCAGAATTTTGTCCTCCGACGTGATGGCCGCCGAAAAATGAATACGAATGTCCCCGACGCGAACGCCACCGCGGCCGATAGTGAAAATTCCCGGATTTAGGGGTTCATAAAAATTCAAGTTGTGTTTTACAATTTTAAAGTTTTGTTCGGTTTACCTACTTAATGTTACTATTAACTAATTTATTGAATACCCATCAGTGGAGCCAGTGACAATGGCAATCTTGCCGTTTAACTTCTTGCCCACTGCGACATTGTCTGATATGCTTCTTTGAAGAACTTTGATTTCTGATGCCGATCCTGGTCCTGGCACTCTCGTAACTACAGAGTGAATTCTTGAAAGCATCCTTCCAAAAATAATTTTGTGCTTGAAAATATCCTTCTCCTGTTACTATATCCACACCACCTTCGTCGTTTGACCTTATAATTTTTTTGCTTTATGTTAACCACTTGACCTTTTCTTAACGTCAATGAACAACCACCGAATGACCTATTATATGACGCTCCAAAAGCACAGCTACTGTCAATTGAGTTCGTCGGACTCTCAATTCAAGTAAAAAACGGAACAGAAACAGAGACAACTAAAATAGGAATTTACCATTACTAAAGACAAGAGAAACAAAGCATTATGCGAAACCCAAGGTGTGATGAGTATTAGTCAGTCTGCATACTTGAATATTGTATTAGGCACCTGTGCGATTTCAGGGTACATTACGGAACATAACGCAACTTGATTTTGTGATTGTTCGTATTTTATGGGCAGATTGTTAGGTTTTACGATCAGTCTATCGATACTTACCTTTATAAAAGTCACTTCAACCGTGAAAAAGAGCTCGATTGTTGAAATTGTATAAATACATTTAATACACCTATAGCCTATAAGTTATGACCTGCGAAAAATTCCAAAATTTAATAAAATGACGCTGCTAATATGCAATATTTATGTTTATTCGATCATTTTAATCCTATTCGTCCAATTTTTATTTTTGCGTGTATATAGACGAGTAAATAGGTCAGAGTATGTTTCGGCCTGGTACCGTTTCTAAAAGTACATACAGTACAACTTCACACTTTAACATTTTTAAGTAGATACGTATGCACAACTACAATTTGTACTTCCTTCTTGTTCCAACTAATAATTACATGAGGTTGAGGTTGAGGTTGCTTGATTAATGTGTCGAAATCATTCAGTGCAAATAAGTATTGTTTTCCAATGGTGGACATCTACATGAGATAACATATAACATAGCAGTTGGAAATGTGAGAATACGAGTATAATAATTACAACAATCAAAATAGTATTACTAATACTAAACCACCATAATATTTTGGCAATATAAGAAACCCTATAGCAGAGTACCGACAAAACTAGTCTAGAAATAATCCAGTAAATTAAAAAGAATATTTAAGCACGTTTCCTGCGCTTTTTCCAAATAGGTATATCAAATGTTCAAGAATTCTGACTTTTCTTTCCTAATATAGACGCGAAACGTTACATATTTAGATCAAAAATATTTTGTGACGAAAGCATACTGGGTCGTGAGGTAACTACATTTGTGCACCACGGACTAAATAAAATGTTCTCCAAACTAAGTAACTACGGTTTCAAAAGGAGCGAATACCTTTTACCGTAAAACTAATTATCTAATTATAGCGTGCCTCTAAAGGTAGCCGGTCTCTACAGTTAGCCGGGTCAAATATTTTGTCAGTCTATGGTCGATGATAGGCACCTGCTCACTCACAGTACCAAGTTACTTCAAGCATAATAAGGCAACCAAAATTATGCGTTTTGTCATTCAAAAATTATGCATTCGAAACTCTTGAATTATGCAAATTATGCGCTTCCTGACATTCTTTATGCAGTATTATGCAACTTAATTTTGTAATTATGTAAGTGCTTTGTTAGGGAATTTTTTGGTCTTCCAATAAATCCACATTTTTTGCTCGCAGTTACGAGTGAAAAATGTGAATTTGATTCCTAAAACGGTATAAAAACGAGCTTCAAAAAAGTTTAAAAAAGATGATACCGTTTTTTATATAGACGGAAACGGAGAACGCTTAATCAAACCATTATTTTAGCGAAATAAACCTCGCAAAAAGTCGTTTGTATGTTTTGGTAGAATGCACAGTGGGTGGGCTCAAATTTTTTTTTCGAATTTTTTTCATAAACTAACAGATTTCTATTTTCGTTTCCTATACTTGAGACATTATGCATTTTATGCGGCCTTTTTTCTCAATTATGCACGAATTATGCATTTTGGCTTCTCATTATG